>PVKM010040341.1:0-13492 GCA_004027735.1 Carollia perspicillata
GTTTCAGGTGTTCAACCCAGTGATTAGACATAAAACTTACTAAGTGATCATGCTAATAAATCTACTACCCACCTGACACCATACATACTTATTAAAATATTATTGCCTGTATTCACTATGCTGTATTTTACATCCCTGTGACTATATGGTAACTACCAATTGTACTGCTTATTCTCTTTATCTTTGTCATGAAACCCCCAATCCTTATCCCATCTGGCAACCATCAAAATGTTCTCTGAATCTGAGTCTGTTTCTGTTCCACTTGTTCATTTTGTTTTTAAGATTCAATTGTTGATAGTATGTAATTATTGCCAATTTATTGTTCATATTCTTTTTTTTCCTTTTCTTCTTAAAGAAGACTCTGTAACATTTCATTCAGTACTGATTTGATGGTGATAAATTCCTTTAGCTTTTTCTTGTCTGGGAAGCTCTTTATGTATTCTTCATTTCTAAATGAAAGCTTTGCTGGGGAGAGTATTCTTGGTTTAGGTCATTTCATCATTTGGAATATTTTGAGTCAATCCCTTCTGGCCTGAAATGTTTCTGTTGAGAAAGCATGTGACAGTCTTATGGGAGCTCCCTTGTGGGTAATTAACTGCTTCTCTCTTACCGTTTTTAAGATTCTCTCTTTATGTTTAACCTTTAGCATTTTAATTATGATATGTCTTGGTGTAAGCCTCTTTGGATTCATCTTCTTTGGGACTCTCTGTACCTCCTAGACTTGTATGTCTATTTCTTTCACCAGGTTACGGAAGTTTCCCATCATTATTTTCTCACATAGGTTTTTATTTATTTATTTTTTATTGTCCAAGTACAGTTGTCTCCATTTTCACTCCACCATGGCCTCACCTCCTACCCTCAAACCTATCCCCTTTGGCTTTGTCCATATGTCCTTTATACATCACATAGGTTTTTAATTCCTTACTCTCTCTCTCTTCTCTTTCTGGTACCGCCATGATGCAAATGTTGGTACACGTGAAGTTATCCCAGAGGTTCTTAATACCATCCTCACTTTTTTGGATTCTTTTTTCTTTTTGCCACTCTGATTGGATGTTTTCTGCTTCCTTATATTGCAATCTCTGATTCGATCCTCTGTTTCTTCTACTCCACTGTTGATTCCCTCTAATGTAGTTTTCATTTCAGTTAATGTATTCTTCATTTCTTACTGGTTCTCTTTTGTTTTCTAGTTCTATTTTTTATGATTATTATGTCATCATTGAAGTTCTCACTAAGTTCATTTATTCTTCCTCTAAGTTCATTGAGCATCCTTATAATCAGTGTTTTGAACTAGTAGATTGCATCTAGTAGATTGCTTGTCTTCATTTTTTTTAGCTCTTTTCCTGGAGTTTTGTTCCATTCTTTCATTTTGAGCGTGTTTCTTTGTCTCCTCATCCCAGCAGCCAACCTGTGTTTGTTTCTATGTATTAAGTAGAGCTCCTTCCCTGGCTGGTGTGGCTCAGTTGGTTGGAGTGTCATCCCATAAACTGAAATGTTGCAGATTTGTTTCCTGGCCAGGGCACATACCTGGGTTGCAGGTTCTGTCCTGGTCAGGACATGTACAAGAGGCAACCAATCGATGTTTCTCTCTCACATCAATGTTTTCCTCTCCTTTTATCTCCTTCCCTTCTCCTCTTTCTAAAATCAATAAGCATGTCCTCAGGTGAGAATTAAAAAATAAGTAAAAAATGTAGAAGTAGATCTGCTCCATTTCCTGGGCTTCGTAGAGTGGCCTAATGTAGCAGGTGTCCTGTATGGCCCAGTGGTACAGCCTCCCCAATAACCCATACTGGGCACTCCAGGTTCACCCCATCTCCCCATGTGGTCAATGTACACCCTCCTGTTGCAGTTGAGCCTTGATTGCTGTTTGCATGTCAGTGGGAGGCATTTACTCCCAAGAAAACTGACTGTGATGACTCTGAAGGGCCAGCAGTTCAGGGGTCCACCCCATGGAGCAGGGCTTACTTCACTGGGGCTCCAGTACCCACTGATTCACTCCTTGTGTATGTCACTTGTGGAGGTGGTTGGGTGGTGTTTCAATGCACCCTGAAGCTGTTCCCTGGATGCACTGTCTCTGAGGCATCACAGGAGGTTCAGCATAAGGTCAGCTGCCACCTCTATTCTGCCAGAGGTTACCCAGCATGAGCTACAAAGTGATCTCAGATGGCTGCTACTTGTGTTGGGCTTGAAAGTGCCCAGGAGAGGCCAAACTGCGAACCAAGGCCAGCTGCCACTACTGCTGAGCCCGGGGATACTTAGCAAAAGGTATTGGGCATGCCAAAGCCAGATGCTGCTTGTTTGAGAAACTATAGGAAAGTCTGCAGCATGAGCCAAGGCAGGCCATTTGTATAGAAAAGCCACTGGAAAGGAATTGGGTGACCTCATAAGCTGGGTCGGTTGGGGCTTCATGAAATCATCACAGTGGGGCAAACAGTGTTAGCTAGGGTGTTGGAGACTCAGATGTAGTACCCACCTATGGTGGTGGGGGGGCTCCACCTGCAGGGCACCCCTGGCTGCCACGGATGAAAATAAAACTACCAAAACTACCTCCTCCCACTTGGGGAGGAGAGGTAGTCAATCTTTCCAAGCAGAAGGACCAAGAACCACTTCCTCAATGTCTTTTTGTTAGGTTCGTAACACATAGGAATACAGGTAAGCTCATCAATCAATGTCAGGTGGCAAGGATCAAACAATAGATAACATTTCAAAGAAATCTGAGGGCTTAATCTGAGTCATTGTCTGTCAGGTAAGGGGGTTGTAAAAACTTTGGGAGACATACTCATTTCCTGTTTGGACCCTTATCATATGAATGAAAGCACTCTTAGCAAAGCAGTCTTCACAGGACTTTATGAATTCTTTCTTATGCCTGATCACCCCGGAACCCGCTCTAGCTGGCAGAGGGCTGCACCCCCTCCCTGTCATAGATTCAGGCTTAGGTGGATTAGAGCCAGAAAGCGCTTCTCCCAGATGGAAATTGGACTTAGGCTATGTCAGAATAGCTGGGGAGTGAGGGTCCATTACCCGCTCTTTGCTTCAGCCACCCAAGTCCTTCCTTGAGGGCCTCCCAAGTGGTCATGCCTAGCTTGGGTTGCCCCCGCTCGGAGGAGTCTTACCCATCATTGACTAACCCACCAAGCATTGGGGGCCAGAGATGGATGAAGCAGAAGCAGCACTCCTGCCAGGGAGATAAGCTTTGTCTCCTTAGTGGCTCACAGTCCAAAGGTTGCTCACTCAGCCTTAGCCATAGGGGGTTTATAGCTCCTGAAACCAGGCAGGGCAGTTCCCAACACCCACCTGCAGGCTCTGTAAGGGGAGGGCTCAGCAAAGGAACAATGGCTCTGCCAGCACTTTTGTTCGGGACAAACCTACCCCTCCAGGCTTCGCTCTCAGGCCAGACAGTTCAGTTTCTCCCTAAATGTCCCAGTTGCCCTTCGGACTGCCACCCCAGTGCTGCAACTCAGAAGGAGTGAATTCGAGTAAGTTCTTACACAGGCCTTATAAGAGGAACACTTGGGACTCCAGCTGCCATTCCGTCTCACTCAAACAGAAGTCCCACTGGTTTTTACAGCCAGAGTTATGGGGACTTCTCTTCTCATAGCTGGACCCTGGGTTGAGAGGCCTATTGTAGGAGCTGGGACCCCTTGTTCCATAGGGTGGATCTCCACAAATATCCCACCTGACTTTTATCTGCCATACATGGGTGTGGGATCAGACTTCACATCTTTGCCCCTCCTACCAGTGTGGATGTGGCTTCTCTTTTGTATCCTTAGTTGCAGGATTTCTGTTTAACTAGAATTCAGGTAGTTTTGAATGATGATTGTTCTGTGATTCAGTTGTAATTTTGATGTGGTTGTAGGAGGATTTGTGTACCATATTTACCTATGCCACCATCTTCAGAGAGCATTTTTAAAAATATTCTTTCCCTATTGTGAAAATGGACACATTGTCTTGGTAGAAAACCTGAAAAATATTTATAAAGTGTAAGGAGAGAAAAATAATCACTGTGATGCTGTGTTTAAATGTTTTATCATGAGCATGTATTCTTTTTAATATAATTTTTTAAATTTAAGATAAAAAAATCAGTATGATGCAATGACCACGTCCTTCTTCTATGCTTGAAATCACATGATAAATTCAGTTTTAAATGCTGTGTTGTTCATTTCATATTTCTCCCAACTTTTTTGTTGAAAGACATTAAACCTGCCAATAATACCCATATAATTTGACATAGGTTCACCAGTTGTTAACATTATGCCACACATACTTCTCCTTACTTTACACACACACACACACACACACACACACACACACACACACACACACACACACACCTATTTTTCCTGAACCATTTGAGAGTAAACTGCAGACATGAAGTTTTACTCCTAAAGACCTTAGCATGTAGTTCCTAAAAACAAAGACATTCTCCAACCTTGCCATATCACTTCTGAGAAATTTAACATTGATACAATAATATAGTAATAATCAGCCCTCACACAAATTTACCCAGTTGTCCCATTAATGTCCTTTATTCCTGGGTTTTTGTTTTTGGAGAGGAGGAATCCAGGATCCAATCAAATATCATACAATTTGTATTTAGTTTTCACATCTCTTTAGTCTTTTTTAGTCTAAAACAGTTCTCCAGACACACCCTTCCATTTTTAAAACCACAGTCGCTATTTATTTTGAACATGCACCAGGCTCTGTCACAGATAGATTACATACCAGAATTCTTAAACTGTGATAAAATTTATAAAATTCACCATTTTAATAATTTTAAAGTGCACAATGCAGAAGTTTTAGGTGTATTTATAACCATCATTATTAATTAATTCCAGAACATTTATATTACTCCAAAAAGAAACCCCATACCCATTAGGCAGTCATTCCCCTCTGCCCCAGGCCCTGGCAACTACTAGTCTACTTTCTATAGGTTTGTCTTTTCTGAACATTTTATATAAATGGAATCATAGAATATGTAGGGCCCTTGTAACTGGCTTTTTTTACTTAACATTTTCAAGGTTCATCCATGTCACAGCATCTATCAGGACTTCATTCTTTTTATGGCTGAATAGTATTCCATTATAAGGACATCCATTCACTGGTTGTTGAACATGTGGGTGATTTCCATTTTTTGGCAATTGTGACTATTGCTGCCATGAATGTTTACATACAAGTTTTTATATGAACATATCTTTTCAGTCCTCTTAGGCCTGTATCTAGGAGTGGAATTGCTTGATCATGTGGTAATTCTATGTTTAACTTTTTGCGGAGCTACCAATGTTTTTCACCATGGGCAAACCATTTTATATTCCCATCAGAAATGTTTAAGGATTCCAATTTCTTCACATCCTTGCCAATACATGTTATTTTTCTATTTTATTATTATCATTATCATAATCATCATCATCATAGCCATCATAGTGGACATGAAGTGGTACATCATTGTAGTTTGATTTGCATTTGCCTAATGACTAATGAGATGGAACATAGTATTTTTTGTTCATAAATATTTCAGCATGTGCCACTAGAAGATACACTTAATTTTCTAAAACATATTATTCATCTTAATTATGTTGCTGAAGTCTATAACTCTTCTTCCCCATGGTGTCTCCCCCAATATGTCAGCATCCCTTTTCAATTGTGGAGTAGACCTAAGACATTCTATTCTAAAATTGACTCTTGTACTCTGATGGGTTCTGGAAGTTGTTGTTTTTTTTCTCCACAGGCAGGTGCACCTTGGTAAAGATTACATGTCTTTTAAATTTAGAAAAGACCTTGCTGAAGAGAGGCAAAGAGTAAACAACAAATACAAGGTCAGCATTACTGCTAACTTGATATCATTTATTTCACTATTTTTTAATTCCTACAATAGGAAAGATGCCATATCAGAGGAAAGAAAGCTTATTGTTAAGTTGGGAGTGGAGGAAGCTGGTGACAGGTAAATTGTTAACTGTAAATCAAGGCTGGCTGTAAATGTCGCAAGAGATTTATACTATATATTAGGAGGATTAAGAAGCCAGAGAGGAGAGAGAACTCATCTAATTGGAAAGCTTCCTTTAAGACACTGTATACTTTTTAAAAAGTTATGAGAAGACAAAGGCATTCAATTGAGAGAGAGGAATGCTTTCAAGTTTGGGCTGGAATTCTGGGTGTGAAGTGCACTTATCCCATGATCTGCAGAGCATGAAAGTAAGAGAGACCCAAAGACAATAACCAGGAGCCACACCAGAGCCAGATCTAGATCAAAACAAATGGCTGAGCAGAGAACAGAAAACGAATTAGGGGAGGAGGCCACATCTGAGTCACCAAAGTAGCACCCGTAGGTTCAGGGGAGGGAGAGTGGAGACGGGAATTGTGGGACTGTGCAATACACCTGGGTGAACCATGGCATAAGACATTGTTATGTGTAGGGCAGGTGCAGAGAGCAGTAGAGACAGGTCCATAGTGGCTGAAGCACAGGACACACAGGGGTCAGAGGCGATAAGACTTGGCTGGGAATCATCGCTTACTACCTTAGCTAGGGCTGCCATAACAAAATACAACAGATTGGGTGGCTTAAACAACAGAAATTTATTTTCTCACAGTTCTGGAGGCTGGAAGAACTAGATTAAGGTGTTAGCAGGGTTGGTTCCTCCTGACATCTCTCTACTTGGCTTGTAGATGGCCGCCTCTCCCATGTGCCTTCACACTGTCTTCCTTCTGTGTCCAAATTTCCTCCTTTTACAAGGACATCAGTCACACTGGATTTGGACCCACCCTAATGACCTCATTTTGACTTGATGACCTCCTTCGATACCATATCTCCTGATTAGGAGTTGGGATGTGAACATATGAATTTTTGATGGGCACAGTTTAGCCACTATATATGTATTTAAGCTTGGGAGTATGCACTTCCCACACCCAGTGCTATACACAGTGGCAGAACTAGGTAGGAAGGATTGAGAAAAAAACATATATCTTGTCAAATATGAGTGTATTTCTCATACAGAATACATTTTCTTCCTCAAGTTGGAGTCCAAATTAGATATTTGAATAAATTTGTTCTTTTTAATTTTTTTCAAAGGATATAAAAATCATTACACTGGTAAATCTTAGCATCTAGGAAAGGCACACATAGCTTAGCATTTAAATTTAGTTTGGGATATTGTTCAGATCCTTTGCACACAATTTTATGTTATTTTATTTTTTAGGTAATATTTTAAAATAAGATTTATTTAATTAGTAATTCAAGAATATCTTTACATACTTGCAAGGTAGTAGCATACAGGAGAGATTAGATAGATAGATAGATAGATAGATAGATAGATAGATAGATAGATAGATAGATACCATATTTTTCGGACTATAAGACACTTTTTCACCACATTTTTTGCTTCAAAATTTTTTTTCTATTTTCCTGCTTTAAAACCTAGGTGTGTCTTATAGTGTGGACCCCAGATGCACCTAGGTTTTATTTTTTTTAATTTCTTTTTTAAATTTATTTTTTAATTTTAATTGTTCAAGTACAGTTTTCTGCCTTTTACCCCCATCCCAGCCCAGCCCCACAGCCCTCCCGACCTCCCTACCGTTTCCACCCTGCCCTTGTTATTGTCCATGTGTCCTTTATGTTTGTTCCTGCAAACCCTATCCCTTTTCCCCTGAAATTCCCTCCCTTCTCCCCTCTGGTCATTGTCAGCCTGTTCTCAATTTCAGTGTCTTTGGTTATATTTTGCTTGTTTGTTTGTTTTGTTGATTATCTTTGCACACAATTTAAAAAAAAAGAAATATTACCCTGGCCAGGCAGCTCAATTGGTTAGAGTGTCGTCCCAATATGCCAAGGTTGTGGGTTTGATCCCCTGGTCAGGGCACATATAAGAATCAACCAATGAAGGCATAAGTAAGTGGAACAACAAATTGATGTTTCTCTCTCCCTGCCCCCACTCTCTCTAAAATCAATATTTTAAAAATGTTTAAAAACAAAATAACATGTTTTCTGTGAACCCCACAATGGAGTATTTTCTAATTGTTTTAAAGATACAGGTGATATAGACATGGTACAATCAGGTCAATGTGAGAGGTAAGGCTATAATTTAAAGCACTTCGTTGACAGACACATCCAACTGTATATTCACCAGGCAAGTGCATTGTGTAAATCCCCACTGTATGTAAGATTCTATGCTAGTGAATAAGCCATGGTTCTTGCCCTCAAGAAGATCACAGTCTAGAAAGAGCACAGAAACATTAAGAGATGATACAGAATGTGCTGAGTGCAGTGCTAGAGCTAGAACTTGTAGATAAATTGGAAATGAGGGGTGAGCAAAGGAAGAATGATTCCTAGGTTTCTAGCTTGGGTGCATGTTTGTGGTTTTAAATGAGGTCTCAAATATGGAAGAAAAACTGGCTTAGTGGAAGGTGAAAAGTTTAATTTGGGAAATGTCACATCTGGGGTGACTGGAGGAAATCCAGGTGGTAGCTGAAGGAACAAGTCTGAGCTGGAGAGAGAGACGTGGGAGTGATCAGCATAGAGTAGAGACTGAGACCACAGAACAAGTATGGTGACCTGGGGAAAGTAAGTTTCTTGAGAAAGAGAGTAGCTCAAGACAGGAATTCTAGAGAACTTCAGGACTTAAGGGGAGAGCAGAAGAAGACTAAGGGGACAGAGGAGAAATGGTTGGGAGGTCAGGGGACCTGGAAAGCACAGACAAAGCAGGTGCAGAGGGATCAGTCAAGTGCAAAGAGGATTCCAAGATAATAAGGCCCTGAAGAGTACACAGTGGATGTGGCCATTTGGACGTCCTTATGTGCCCCCAGTGACAGCAACTCCAGTAGACTTGAGGAGGGAAAAATGCCAAATTGTAGTTCTCAAGGAATGTGTACAAATGAGTAATTTCTTGAGGAGTGGTTTCCTGAGAAGTTAAAATGAGCAAGGGCAAAGAGAAATGGATGGACCATTAGAGGGGGGTAAGAGGTCAGGGGTTTTTTAATTGGAAGAACTTGAACATGTTTATAGACTGAGGGCAAAAGAGCCATTACAGAGGAAAAAGTTGAAGAAACTTGGGAGGAGGCCACCGTCAGAGGGAAAGATTGCCTTTGAACATGAGGGAGGCCTGGAGAAGACCAAGTAAGAAGGACTGTAGGTGTAGTCAGGTTTGCGTGCAGAGAGGGAGCTATTGGAGAATACTTGTGGTCTTGTCTTCCAGGATGATCCAGGAAGCAAGGCCAGCTGCAGAGACTGTGGGGAATAGGGACTGGAGAGGGGCTTGCAAAAGGTATTGAGGGGACCAGAAAAGGAGTTGTTGCATCCTTATCGTCAATCATCAGGACAAGTAGAAGGAAGAGCAGGTTACCCTGAGACCCTAGTGTAGTGGGAGAACAAGTGTTGCAGGGACCCTGTTCTCTGCGTCCAGATTTTATCTGGCAGCTGAATCCTGGCAGGTGACCCAGTAGCAAGGAATACCTGGAGGCCCAAGGCATGTGGCAAAAAGAGAGGGGAAGGGTAGGAGAATGTGGAGGGAGTCAGCATTATAGCTGGATGCCACGAACCCTCAAAGATGATGAGCTCATGGGGAGATCAATTATACTAAATTCTGAAATGTTTGCCATAAATAAGTAGAGTCCTAATCAAAGTGTAAGAAATCTCCCTCTTTTCTTCTACCAACAATCTATTTGCCAATCCCTTCTTTAAGCTGCCCGTTTAATGTTACTTTTAGTGGTTGTGGGGGTCTGGGTCTCTCCCCACAAACTATATTTTGAACCTAAGGTCCACAATCCCAAACTGAACTTCCTGACAATGTGCAAATCAGAGCTCAACAGCTCACCACCCTGCAGACAACAGTATAACTGTCTTACCTCTGAATAAGGCATTAATATGGTGATCAGAATAGATTTCTTCCAGTTCAGTCTTTAAAAACGATTATGAACAGTATTTCTAAGAGCCAAGGTAGTTTGGAAGTTACCTAACAAGTAATGAAAACTACAGATAGGCAAAACCTTGTGCAGTGTGCACATTCTTTCCCATGGAAGCAGGCATGTGTACACACTGAGCCACGCCCAGCTGGCCTATCCTGGGAGTGAGCCGTGGCCCCTAGGGAACAGGAAAGAGCTCAGGGGCCCTTAGGGACGGAGACAGAGAAAGGGAGCAGTCTAGGGACAACTTACTCCTGGGAAGGAGCAGACCTTGTCAACCGCCACCATGCAGGAAAGGGGAGGAATCATTTCTTTCTGTTAAAATCTGATACTTGATTAATCAGCTCTGAGGAGCTTAAAACTTCACTGGGACATTAAATTTATTTTAAATGACATCTCTATACTCCCATGGTTACACACTTCCCTAAAAACTTTCTGTGACTTTTAAATGCCTCAGAAATAATTTCCAGACATTCTCTCCTCTAGTTACAAAAAGAATATATTGGATTTGTTGTGCTTTTATAACAACTCCCTATGTTTAAACAGTGAGTATAATTATAATGATCATTTAAACCTAATTATGTCATCACCTCTCCCAAAGGGAACTTCTTGGGTGGATTTGATGAATTGTATAATGGGTTTCTAGCACTTTTAAAGAGAAACAAAGTTGTGTTCATTTGTGTTCAATTTTAATATTTTTGGTGATTAAAAACCCCAGCTAGATAGAGGAGATCCTGTTTTGGATGAGGAATTTCAGCGACTGAAGACAGAAGTTAACCACAAACGAGTTGTTCACGATCTAGAAGAAGTGGGTAACTTTCCTTTATTTGGAATCTAATTATTAGCAGCTGCTTATATGCTTACTTTTAAAACATTAAACAACTTTAAAGAAATCCTTTTAGCAAGAGATATTTAATAATTTTAAGTATGCTGATATTTTCAGAGTGTTGTCTACTACATAGTCACAATGAAGCATCAAAACTTATGCTTTCTTTGAAATTAACAGCATGACATCCTTCCCATCCCTCTACTTTCTCTTCCTTGGTATCCTTCTCTGTTTCCCTTTGCTCTCTCCATGCCCATCTGGTGGTCCTCGGGGTGGGTCCTTAGGCCTCTGTTAATTGACCCTACCCTTGGTGGGAAGGAGACCAACAGGAAGTCAGAAGCCAGAGTTCTGGTCCCAGCTCTACCACAGATTTGGGACCCGAGAAAAGCCCTCTGAGCCTTGGTGCCTTCATTTCTTCAAATGTAAAATGGGGAACGGTAGGCCCTCCACCTGTGTATCTGCTGTCATGTGGTATTTCTGGTTAAACCCCGAGTTTTAATTTTAAAAGTGAAAAAGTTCTTCCTAATCTCCCCACCTCCATTATTCTCACTTTCCTTTTCTGGGTTTGCCACATCTAAATTATTTTAACCTCTTTTTCTCTCCTTCATATTTAATCTTACCACTAACTCTTGCTAGTAGCTCTTCCACAAGGCCATAGCCAAGTCTAGCCATCAGGCCTCACCCCAGTTAATCCAACAGATTGTTCATATATCTGCCCCTCCTTCCTCTTTTCTCCAGCTCACTGCATGTGCCAATGTGAGACTAATTCATGTCTGATGCCTTCTTGATCATATTACTTCCCTGTTCAAGAAATCTATAGTTCCTGAGGCTCTGGCTGGCCTCAGTACACCCCCAGGCACCCTTTCCTCCACATTCACTTGCCCATCACCACACACTTGTGCCCACAATAAGCAGGCATTGTGCTGGCACTCAGGGCTGGGCCGAACAGTACCATCCTCCACCTCCACCAGGCACTGTACAGTCTGCTCCTTTCCATTCTGGATGTAGTGCCAGCACCCACCACATGCGACTGAGTTCTGTGTGATTTGACTCTTCTTCCTCAGGGCCACATGTATGTGTTTGAGCTTCCTGAACACTAACTAGACTGTAAATTTTTTTAAAACCCAAAGCTTTTACTTTTGTCTCCCAACCCAAGAATTATTCCCTATGATGCTGGGTATACTCAAAATATCCCAGCTTAATAAATGCTTATTATATGGCAGAACTAATGATAATAACTAGATTTGAAATCAAACTCTCAAACATTTTTATTAATGTTAATGTCAGGGGTTAAAATTCAAATCTAAGTTGTGTGTATGTTTTTTGTTCTCAGAAAATCAAGGAATTTCATCCTAATTTTGATCCACTTACTAATAATACTTGGGTCAGCAGGTTCAGGGCCCAAAGACGGTTTCAACAAGCAGCACGCAAGGTAAGTCTCAGTATCAGAGTGAGATTTTCATTTGTTTAGTCATCAGCACAAGGAAATCAAACAATGAGTTTTTGTAACAGCCTTATTGAGATATAATTCTAATACCATAAAATTCACTCTTATAGAGTGTACAGTTTAGTAGTTTTTAGTATATTCACAGAGTTGTACAACTATCACTACTAATTTTAGAATATTGTTATCGCCACAATAAGGAACCTGGTGCCCATTAGCAGTCACTCTTCCTCCCCCAGGCCCTGGCAACCACTAAGCTACTTTCTGTTTCTATGGAGCTGCCTATTCTGGACATATCATATAAACGGAATCATGCAGTACATGGCCTTTTGTAACTGGCTTCTTTTCCTTCATGTGGTTTCAAAGCTCATTCATGTGTCAGTACTTCATTCCTTTTATAGATGAATACCACCCCCATTACAGGGATAGTTCACATTTTGTTTATCATTCAACAATTGAAATATCTGAGTTGTTCTTACTTTTTGGCTATTGTGAATAATGATGCTGTGAACATTTGTATACAATTTTGTAGATGTATGTTTTAAGTTCTTTTGGTATATATAACTAAGAGTAGAATTTCTGTGTCATGTGATAATTCTAGAACAATAGGATGTTGATCAGCACTTTCTAGAGATGACAATTGAGAATTACTGTCAGATCTTGTCTCTACCATTCAGACTCATGGCTTCTCCTTCACAGTAGCCCTCTGACTGCTGTGGCTGCCTTACCCTCACACTGGTCTTCCACCCACCACATTGCTAGCACTTAATGGCTTCCTGAGACCAGAAGAAAATGAAGACTTCTTAGCCTCTAATGCCAGTAAAGGGCATAAGGCCACACCTCTCCAGCTGTCCCCTGTCTTCTGTGTGGTTCCAGTCTTATCTTCTTCCATATACATCAGCTTGGGCCATTACCTTTGTGCAGGCTGACATTTGTTTGCTCCCACTCCGGTACCTTGCACGGAACTGTCCACAGAGTATCCACTTCATATCTGTTAAATGGAAGAGTCCCTTACATGGTAAAAAAGAGTGTTAATTATGGAATAAACAGTCTGAAATCAAAGCATAGTGATATACAGTTAGCATTGCCCATAATTCACAGCCCTATTTCTACAGAACTGTCCATTTAGTTTGTCTTTCCACTCTGAAAACAACGCAGTGCAAGCATTAGTATTCAGACATACTGAGAAGAAAGAATGTAGAAATAGTCATTTCTTTTCCACTCTGGAAATATGCAAAAACCGGGCCTCATAAATTGGGTGGGACAAGGAAGGCTAGATGACAACTTGGTCTTTTTTTGTATTCAAGAAGTCAACATTGCCCTGACCTTGAAGTGCCTGT
>PVKM010040342.1:0-13491 GCA_004027735.1 Carollia perspicillata
TAAAGAGAATTTAATTTTAAAAAATCACAGTAGAAGAATTTATCTTCCTCAGAAATTGAGAAATCAAATGGCAAAAAATTAATATGTGGAGAAAGTAACTTTGATAAAATTGATCTGTCAGTACATATGAAATTCTGTTCCCCAAAGTAGAGAATGTGTATTTTTTTCAAAGTCACATGAAATATTTATAATAAGGGGTCATGCATTATATTAGATCACAAAATTAATGTCAATAAATGCCATACAAACTTAAGTAACCTAGCACATATTATATTTGAATTCAAGTTTCAATATTTAAGATCTATTTTTCTGAGTTATAAAAATTAAATTGTTAGTTTCAATTTTATGAGTATTTTAGTTGTGTGTAAATATTGTATTTTTGTTTTCAAAAGGAATATTTGATCATATTTCAGTATCAATTAATGTACTAATTTTACAGTAATGTTTCAAAACTGTGGCTTTATCATTTTTGTGTCTGCTACTCAATAGTCCATATTGTTCCGTTGTTATTTTAATTCACATATTACATACCTAGTTCCATGTATCATTATATAAGTTTCTTTATTTTTATTTTATGGATCATCTTTCTTAAAATGTATAAATTTACATATATATTATTTAATATTTTTGTATTAAAATTTGTTATCACATTTACTTAATGTACCAAAATATTTACTATATCTTTGTTTTCCTAGTACATATTATTCTTTGATGTCATATTCATATATTTTACCTTTACAACTTATTTTATCCCTCCTAAACTTAAACCTTTCTCTTTCTTCTTTAATGACCATTCAATTTAGTTGACTTTAATTGTATTTTCTGTGGCTTTATTTACTTAAAAATCATATAAAACCCAAGATGTAACATCGAATTGATATTTAAATTTGTTGAACAATTAATACAAACATATTAATGAAAATATTTTAATTTATATTATTTCTAAATTATTTTATTGTGGTTTAAGTACAGTCGTCTACATTTTTCCCCACCACTCCCCCAAAACACCAATCCATAAGAACCTATGCACCACAGTGTTCACAGCAGCACAATGTACAATAGCCAAGTGCTGGAAGCAACCTAAGTGCCCATCAGTAAATGAATAGACCGATAACCTATGGTATATTTACACAACGGAATACTATGCAGCAGAAAGAAAGGAGTTCCTACCCTTCGTCATAGCATGGATGGAACTGGAAAGCATTATGCTAAGTGAAATAAGCCAAGTGGTGAGGGACGAATACCGTATGATCTCACTGTTAAGTGGAACCTAATTTAAAATGAATTATTCACTATTTTTCTTATACTAATACTATTTTTTCTTATACTAATTTTTCTTATACTAATATTTATTTCTGCTTCATGTGTGTTGTTCAATTGATCTCTACTTTTTGTTCAATTACCACAGTAATTTTTTTCCAGCTTAAAGACGTTTTTAAAAGTGTTAGAGGAAAAAAAATATGTGTGGTTTGGCAATCAGATTCTAGAACTGCAGTTCTTGGATTGTCACTTTTAATATTCATCCTTACTCATTTTGTCTTGCATGTGTACATGTGGTACACTGGGTGAGACATATGAGTTATTACTGTTCACATAATAGTCACTGTGCTGGTCTCGCTTGTTCCAGTCCTTGCCTCTAGGGTGATATGATGAGAGTCAGATGGAATAATTCTCTGCATTCATGACAGGAACTCTGTAAGTGAAGACTGGATAAAAATGGCTTTTCTCTACGTATTTAGTAAAGGAGAGAGGCAACTACCTCCTCTTTCCTATTCCTCCTTGGAAATAGGATGAGAATGATAGGTTTTTACTTTAACCTTTTAGAATGTAAGTACATTATCTTGAAGTCCAGATAGGTTGCAGCATCTCTGGCTTTTATGACCTGGAGATGTCTGCTGGGCTCTGGCCCATTCATCCTTTGTACACAAACACCTAAGGGGTAGCACTTCTGTGTTCCTAGCACCTTGAAAGCTTAACATAAGGGTCTAGTCTAGACTTAACCACTGGCCTTCTGGAAACTTGAGAGAAATTTTACTATCCTTTGTATCATAATAATTAACTAGATAAATGACTACAAATATAATCCTTACAATAAGTAAAACATATTTTTTTCTAGGTGAAAAGTAGGTAAACATTTTCTTCTTTACATCATATAGATTTTGGTGTCTCAGTCAATAGGTGATGGCTATTTAGAGGAGCACCGAGTAGCCCTGGGAAGATTTATTGTTCACAGGTTTGAAGGTTTGAAGCCCAACTTACTGCTCGTGGGGACATAGGTTAAATGCTCTCTATGCCTTGGTTATTTATTTACAAAAGGAGAATGATTATGGCTGCACCATATGTATATGATAAGAACTAAATAGGTTGCTAAATAGTTTATCATTTAAACTGTGACAAATTTGATGATGTATGGGGTACTGTTATTGTGCTGGAGCAACACACAAAAGCCAGGAGTGGCCTTGGCACAACAGACATGTGTCCATACTAAATAAAACCACAGCATTTGGTATATAGTAATTCCTCAAGGATCTTTAATTTGTATGGCTTCCTTGCTTCATTCCTTTTATTACTAGTATTTTGTTAAATTAGTTGCATGTTTTATGTAATTTTATATTTTTCTGGTAAAACATTTGTAAACTTTTAATTAGAATATAATACATATTTTAAGTACTGATTTGAAAATACTACACCAGTCAGAATGGCTATCATCAATAAACCAACAAACAACTGCTGTTGAAGATGTGGAGAAAGGGAAACATCATTGCACCATTTGTGGGAATGCAGACAAGTGCAGCCACTGTGGGAAGTAGTATAGAGTTCCTCAGAAAATTAAAAATAGTTTTGCCTTTCGATCCAGTGTTTCTACTCTTGGGAAATTGTCCTAAGAAACCCAAAATACTAATTTGAAGAAACATCAGCATCCCTATGTGCACTGCAGCATTATTTACAATAGCCAAGATTTGGAAGTGGCCCAGATTTCCATCAGTAGATGAGTGGATAAAACAACTATGGGACATTCACACAATGGAACACTACTTGGCTAGAAAAAAGAAGGAAATCTTACCTTTTGTGGCAGCATGGATGGAGCTGGAGAACATTATACTAAGTGAAATAAGCCAGCCAGAGAAAGATAAATACTACAGGATTTCATCCATATGTGGAATCTAATGAACAAACAAAATTAACAAGCAAAATAGAGACAGACTCATAGAAAGCAGGTTAACAGCTTTGGGTAGGGGGAATATGGGGTGGAGGAATCAAGCAAAAAAAAAAAAGGAACTCATGGACATGGACAACAGTGTGGTGATAGCAGTGAGGAGGGGGTGAGTAGAGGTGGAAGAGCCTACAAGGGTGACAAATGATAATGGAAAAATATAATTAAAAATTTAAAAATTAAATATCTATTACACACTGAATCCCTAATATGTATAGCAACATATCCTACAATTATGTGAATTCAGGGATGTTTATATTAGTTGAGCCCTGGAAAGAATTACTGCAGAGAGCATGGCCAGATTTTTCAAATGTAATTTTTGAAAAAGTTGTTTCCATTATTGAGATTTGAATTACAGAAGTGATATACACCTATGTAGACACTCTCATCTCTTTTATAAGCACTAATCAGAGTACTTTTCAGTTGTACTTGATCTATGGTTAACCACAACTCAATAAGGATGCATCCTGAATTAGGCTTAGCTTCTGCTTCTCTTTCTTTCTTTCTTTCTTCCTTCCTTTTCTTGCTTTTTTTTCTTTCTATTTTTACTCATGGTTGAGAAGTATAAGATGTTTCCCCTTCTCATTGGGTGTATATATTGCATTTGCTCCCTTTCAGCTACTTGTGAGGTTCCCATTTGATCAATAGTAAATAAAAGTACAATATCCTAGGTAGGTAAATAATACAGAACATTAAAAAATAGATTTCCAAACACATTACTTAAATAGCTTCCCCTATGGGGAATCCTCATACATGCATTATTCTCTCTCTTCATTTTTCACATTCTTTATCTGCTTCTTAGCATTTGCGGATTTGTATTTTATTTTTTATCTACATATACAGTTCCATTGATCATTTTTATTGTTTATTGACTAAATATTCTATTCCTTTGACTGGTTGATTATTGTACAAAAATCATAGCTCTTTATTACTGCGGATTTATGACATTTTTTATAGTCCTGAAGGATTTATGAGTCTCAGTGATTTAGGAAAGTAGACTGATTGAGTATCACCATATTTTTTCCCTTCAGGCCTATATGCACATTAAAATGTATAAGTTTGTGAGGGTAATAAGCATATCTATCTTGTTTATTTGGTGATTTGGTGTTATAGTTGCCTGTGTCCAGAACACTGCTCACATATACTATGTGCAAAAAGTATTTTGGGACAGAATTAATCTTATTATAAGCAGAAATCTTAGATACTCTAGAAACCTTATTTTATAATCATTTTAGTAAATATATAGGAATAAAAATAGTTTACTTTCAGATAACATATCTCAATATGTCAAAAAATTTCATATAAGAATTTCTATATAATCTCTTTATACTCAATCTATTCCTACAAATCCTATTCAAACATGGCATACTAACCTACATGTAGTCCTTAATATGGGAAGTCCAAGGTCTTTTTATTTTTATCCCTTATTTACTTATTATTTTGGATTTATTGGGATGACACTGATTAACAAAATAATACAGGTGCAGAAGTACACCTGATTGTTCAGATGATTGTTCACCTGACTGGTCACGTGAACCAGTGATTACCAGTGAATACACGTGATTGGTCACGTGTATTTGTGTTCATGTGACTCCCACCCCCTCCCCCAGAAATTAAAATTAAATCAACAGTGAGACAGTCTTTTAAAAAAGCACTTTAAGAGAGGGAGATCGGGACAGCTACATGCAAAATGAAACTCGACCACCAACTTACACCATACACAAAAATGAACTCAAGATGGATAAAAGACTTAAATATAAGTCGTGACACCATGAAAGTCCTAGAGAAGAACATAGGAAGGAAAATCTCAAATGTTCCATGCAACAGTATTTTCACTGATATGTCCCTAGAGCAAGGGACATAAAGGAAAGAATAAACAAACGGGACTTCATCAAATTAAAAGGCTTCTGCATGACTAAAGAAAACATCTGCAAAATGAAAAGGGAACCAATAGTATGGGAAAACATATTTGCCAGTGATATCCTGGACAAAGGTTTGACCTCCAAAATATATAAAGAACTCACATGACTCCAGTCCAGTAAGACAAACAATCCAGTTAAAAAAATGGGCAAAACACCCAAACAGACACTTCTGCAAGGAAGACATACAGAGGGCCCAGAGACATTTGAAAGGATGCTCAGCATCACTAGCCATCACAGAGATGCACATTAAAACCACAATGAGATACCACTTCACACTGGTCAGAATAGCCATCATGAACAAATCAACAAACAATAAGTGATAGTGAGGTTGTGGAGAAAAGGGAACCTTAGTGCATTGTTGGTGGGAATGCAGATGAGTGCAGCCACTGTGGAAAACAGTATGGAATCTCCTCAGAAAACTCAAAATGGAACTTGCCTTTTAACCCAGCAATTGCACTGGTGGGACTATATCTTAATAACCCTGAAACACCGATTCAAAAGAACCTATGCACCCCAATGTTCATAGCAGCACAACTTATAATAGCCAAGTGCTGAAAGCAACCTAGGTGCCCATCAGTAAATGAGTGGATCAAAAAACTGTGGTACATTTACACCAAGGAATTCTACCCAGCAGAAAGAAAGAAGGAGCTTCTAGCCTTTGAGGCAACATAGATGGAAATGGAAATCCTTATGCCAAGTGAAGCAAGCCAGGTGGTGCAAGAGAAATACCATATGATCTCACCTATAAGTGGAATATAATCAACAAAACAAACAAGCAAGCAAAATATAGCCAGAGTCATTGAAATAAAGAAGAAACCAACAGTTACCAGAGGGGAAGGGAGAAGGAGATAACAGGGGGAAGAAGGGAAAGGGTCGTTCAGGAACACGTGTAAAGGGTTCATGGATAAAGCCAAACCGAGGCAGGAGTAAGGATGGTTGGTGGGGGTGGGTTGGGTGGGGGAAGTGGTGGTGGGAAAATGGAGATGACTGTATTCAAACAACAATAAAAATTATTTAAAAATGCTTTAAGAGAAAAAAAAACTCATAAACATGGGCCATAGTGTGGTGATTGCCACAGTGAGAGAGGTTGAGAGGAGGTGGAGGAAGGTGTGGGGGAAGAGTGACGGGCAGAGATTCACTTAAAGTGATGAACACACAATAAAGTTTACAGATGATGTGTTGTAGGATTGTGCACGTAAAACTTGTATAATTTGGTTGACCAATGTCACCCCAATAAATTCAATAAACTTAAAAAAATTATTTAAGAAACTTACTTTTTTACTCAAAATTTTTATTGTATTTTTTCCATTACCATTTATCTTTCTTAACCTGCCTGCCAGAACTGTCAGGCAACTCTCTATCTGAGTCTTATAAAACTTAACACCAAATAGGAAGCAATCCAATAAAAAAATGGATAAAAGACCTGGGTATACACTTCCAAAGAGGACATAGGCATGCCCAATAGACATATGAAAAGATGCTTATCATCACTAATCATCAGAGATATGCAAATTAAAACCACAATGAGATACCAATTCACATGTATCAGAATGGTGATCATAAATAAATCAACAAGCAACAAATGCTGGTGAGGATGTGGAGAAAGGGGACTTTTGCACTCTTAGTAGGAATGAAGATTTGTTCAGTCACTGTGGAAAGCAGTATGGAGTTGCCTCAAAAAATTAAAAATGGAACCGCCTTAAGTGAAAAACCCAAAACATTAATTTGAAGAAATATAAGCACTCCTATGTTTATTGCAGCATTATTTACAATAGCCAAGATTTGGAGGCAGCCCAGTGTCCATCAGCATATGAGTGGATAAGACAATTATGGGACATTTACACAATAGAATACTACTCAGCCAAGAAAATGAAGAAAATTTTACCCTTTGCAATACTATGGATAGACCTGGAGAACATTACGCTAAGTGAAATAAGCCAGTCAGAGAAAGACAAATACCATATGATCTCACTCATATGTGGAATCTAACGAACAAATTGAACTAAAATCAAAATAGAGACAGTTGCAAAAAATTTCTTGATTCTTTATTGTCATTTACCTGATGTCACCACCCCTTCCCTTAAGAGCAAAAGATATTCTAGAGAGATACGTACAAAAGGGCCGGAATGGAAACAGTGATCCTGAGAAAGAGTAACGAAGTTAGAGGAATCACACTACCTGATATCAAACTATTATGGCCATAGTAATCAAAACAGCATAGTAATCAAAACAGCATGGGGCTGGCATAAAAACAGACACATATCAGTGGAACAGAATAAAGAGCTCAAGAATAAACCCACACCTTTGTAGTCAATTAATATTTGACAGAGGACGCAAACACATACAGTGGGCTAAAGATAGTTTATTTGATAAATGTGTTGGGAAAATTGGACAGATACATGCAGAAAAATGAAATTAGACCCGCTTCTCACACTACACACAAGAATAAATTCAAAATGGAGCAAAGACTTAAATATTAGACCTAAACCCATAAAAAGCCTGAAAGAAAATATGGGCAGCAAAACCTTGAACATTGCTCATAGCAATATTTTATTGGATATATGTTTCCTCAGGCAAAGGACACTAAAAAACTAAATAAATAAACAAATAGGATTACATCAAACTAAAAATGTTTGAAAAGCAAAAGAAATCATCAGCAAAATAAGAAGACAACCCATTGAATGGGGGGACATATTTGCTGATACATACGATAAGGGGTTAATGTCCAAAATTTATAAAGAACTTATAATATTGAATACTGAAAAACAAACAACCCAATTAAAAAATAGGCAAAAGACCCAGATAGACAGACACTTCTCCAAAGAGGGCATACAGGTGGCCAACACACATATCAAAAGACACTCAACATCACTAATCACCAGGGAAATGCAAATTAAACCATAGTGAGCTATCACCTCATCTTGTCAGAATGGTCATCATCAAGACATCAACAAATGCAGGCAAGGATGTAGAGAAAGGGGAACCCTTTGCATTAGTGATGGGAATGCAGATTTGTGCAGCTACTGTGGGAAGCAGTATGGAGATACCTCAAAAATTAAGAATGGATCTTCTTTTCGACCTGGCTATCCCAGTTCTGGGAATACATCTGAAGGAACTCGAAACAGTAATTCAAAAGGACATCAGCACCCCTATGTTCACTGCAGCATTATTTACAGTCACCAAGTTATGGAAGCAGCTCAAGTGTCCGTCAGTAGATGAGTGGGTAAAATGACCATGAGACATTTACAGAATGGAATACTACTTGGCTGTAAAAAAAGAAGAAAATTTTACCCTCTGCGACAGTATAGATGAACCTGGAGAACATAATGCTAAGTGACATAAGCCAGTCAGAGAAAGACAAATACCATATGATTTCACTCATACGTGGAATCTAATGAACATACTGAACTAACAGGAGAATGGGGACAGACTCATGGATGGAGAGCAGAGTGACAGCTGGGTGGGGTGAGCTTAAGGGGTGGAGGGATAGAGCAAAGAGGAAAAAGGACTCAATGATGTGCACAACAGTGTGGTGACTGCTGATGGGAGGGGATCCAAGGGGACTAAATGGTAATGAAAAAATACAATAAAGATTAAATTTAAAAACACCTTTTAAAGAACCTCTTTGTGATCATTTCAACCCATTCTATTCTCTATTAAAGCTCCTTGCTTCTTTCATTGAGGAATACAAACTCAAAAAGCTCCCCATATGACCAAATACAATGACTTATTCTGTTTTACAATGATTGAAGAAACATTTGACATGTTTTTTTACTCTTTCGTGCTTGAAGTATTTTCTTCTCTGCTGCATCACTTCACTGGAACACACTCCACTCTAAATTTTTTTCCAGCGAACCAACAGTTTCTTCTCACTCTCTTCTCTTCTCCAATCCCATGTGGTCTCAGAACGGGGCACATCAAGTGTTGTTTGCGAGCTCTCTGCTTTAGCCATCTTTCTCCAGTGGTACCATCCACTTCCACACCTTTGTTTGAGTGGCAATTAGATGCCAATCATTTCAACATCATGTCTTCCATCTTGAAGGTGCCCTCAAACTGTACAACTGCCTGCTTGAACTCCCGGATCTCTCAGAAATACTTTAAACTTAATGTTTCAGATTCAAACTCATGAGTCTCCTTTCCCTCACACGCAAACCTAAACTTTCCCCCAAATTCCTTAGCTTAATTCAGGGAATCGTCACCAATCTCATGATTAAAGCCAGAAGCAATGGAATTTCCTTACATACATTTAAAAATTCTAACAGTTTGTTCAGTCCTCAGTGACAGACTAAACCTCAAGCGGTCCTTCTCTCTCACCAGGAATACTGGTTTTTTTTGCTCCACTCTTCTCATCACTGCCCAACTGCCATCTTTCTCCCTTCCTTTGTCAGAGTATCTGAACAAGACTATGCCATAATTTCTCTTACATTCATCCAACCCTTCATTACTTGGAATAAATTCTAAACTCCCTGCCATGCCCTATCATGATTTTCATAGTCTGAAGTTCCTCTACTTCTCTGACTGCATTGTTTATCATTTTTCCATTTGTGTTAATGTTTTTAGTTGCCAGAAATGTATTAAGCTCTTTAAAATGTTACACCATTTGTGTCAATGACCAGTTTATTCTTGTCCTTCACATGTTCCTTAAAACTCCATTCCATGGAGAAAGCCTCAAACAACCATGTGTTGCTGTCGCTCTCAGCGATGGCCCAGGCTGGTCATCAACTTGCCTCTCCCTTTCTCTCTCTTGCTTTCTCTCGATCTCTCTCACTCGCTCTCTACATATACCTATATCATAAGTATATTTTTTAAGATTTATGAAAACACAAAATATCTCAAATATTTTTCTATTTTTAAATTTTATTCCAACCATTTACCAATGAGTGTTAAATATAGTTCAAATAGTAACACATATAATTCAATGCAATATGTGTGATGAAAAACTTTTGGTCATTTAAAAATATATAAAATATATCTTTAGCCCTGAAAATAATATATTTTTGGTATGGTGGGTTAATCTTTGCCTTTTTAAACTTTAAAAAAAATTTTTAATTGTTGTTCAAGTACAGTTTTCTGACTTTCACTCCCATCCCAGCCCACCCGCCCAACTCTCCCCCACTCCCTCACATTTCCATCCCCCCCAGTGTGTGTCCATGTGTCTTTTATACTTGTTCCTGTAAAATTTTTGCCTTTTTAACAGTGTAAAATATATAATTGATTTTGGCTTCCATTTTACATTGGCGAACAGAATTCAGAACTAAAACTGTTTTTATACATCTAGGTTATATATCTATATAATTATTTTATCTTGCTTCTTTAAAATGTTCTATGTAATTAACTAAATTCCATTGGGATAATACCATGTAATTTTATTCTATTCTGCTTGGTATATATTTTGTATTTCAGTACAGTGCAATATTACATATATCTTCATTTTTGTGGCTGAAAAGATTGTTCCACATGGCTTTGTGTGGTATTTCCAGGTAGCCTTTCTCATTAGCAGTATTTTATGAGATGACAGTCATGTATACTTGAGCTCTTATCTCTTCTTTAAAGGCACCTAAACTATACTTTAATTGCTTATTTCCTTTTTGATTTTTTAAAATTATGGTATATTCATACAATATATTACTCTCAATCTATACTTAGTTACATGAAATAATGTTTTAAATTAAAATTTGGGGATGATACTGATTAATAAAATTATGTAAGTTTCAAGTATATGGTTTATGATAAATCATCTGTATATTGCATTGTGTGCCCACCACCCAAAATATGTTCTTCTGTCACAATATATTCAACCCCCTTTACCCTTTACTCCCTCCCAATTGCCTCTAGCACCACGGGCCAACTGAGTTATTTCCTTTTATATGTATTTTCAGCTTAGATTATAAAATTGGTGGGGAAGAAGTTATGTCGGTTTTGACAATTTTATGTCCCAATATGTTACCTGGTACTTACTAAATGATCAATATTTATTTAATGAAAGAACAAATGGTAAGAATTTTACCTTAAAGTTATTATTGGGACAAATATAAAATCAGTTAAGTCTATTGTTACACATATACCTTAAGTACCATCCTTTGTTAAACTGCTATTAAGGTTTAAATCTTTAAATAAGTTAAACTTCACCAAAATCTCATATTACTAAAAAGTGGAGGCAATGACAAATGAAACAATAGTGCTTGAACACACTATCACTAATACCATATTTAATGATGAGAATATGGATGTTTTCCCCAAAACATCAAGTACAAGGCCAACATGTCTGATCACTCCTATCAAACATGTTATTGGAAATTCTAGCTAGTGTATGAACATAAGAAAAATAATAAAAAGGTGTTCAGATTGGAAAGAAAGAGATTGAACTGTCTTTATTCATTGTCTATCTAGAAATATCAAAGTATGTACAAAAACTTCTGGAACTAATAAGTATAGCAAATTGAGGGATAACATTGAAAATATCAATTGTTTTCCTGTATAAGAACATTGTTATACAGGAAACTTATAACTTAAAACTAATTAAAATATTATTTATAATAACACTAAAATTGAAACATTAAGGTGTAAGTCTAACAAAATACATACAAAAACTGAATTTGGTACACTATAAAATACTGATAAAATACCATAAGTCAAAAAGGGCTAAAAAAATAATTCCAGTGGATCAAAAGACTCAGTATTGTTAACATCAATGCTTCCCGGTCTTGTCTATGGGCTCAATACAACAGCAATCAAATTCCCAGCAAGCTAGTTTGCAGAGAATAACAAAATGATATTAAAGTTTGTATGGGAAGCAAAAGACATAGAATATGAATACAGTACTGAAAACCACAAAGGTGGAGGAGTCATGCTACCTGGTTTCAAGGCTGCCTCTGAAGCTGCAGCATTCAAGACAGGGCGATATTGGCACAAGAATCAATGCATGGATCAATGCATTCGAATAGAGAGCTTAGACATAGATTTACACAAATTTATTCTACTGATCTTCAAAAAAGTGTAAAGTCGATTCGAGGAAATTGAGATTTCCTGGAAAATCAGAGAAAGGAAATTCTTTTCAACAGATGGCACTAAACAAATGAACATCCATATGCAAAAATTGAACCTAGAGTCATAAAACTAATGGAAGATGTCCTTGGGTTTGATGATGACATTTTAGATACAACACCAAATACATGATTCATGAAAGAAAAAAAATGGTAAGTTTGACTTTATTAAATTGTAAACCTGTGCCCTGAAGGACACTCTGAAGAGAAAGACAAAACACAGACTTGGAGAAACCACTTGCAAAGCACATACCTGATAAAGGAACTATATCTAAAATATATAAAGCACTCTTAACACTCAACAACAACAAAGCAAATAATTCATTTAAATATATACAAAACTCTGAACAGACACCTCAGTAGAGTTGATATACACATAGCAAAGAAGTATTTGAAAGGGTACTTGATATAATTTGAAACTAGGAAAATGCAAATTAAAATGAGATCCCACTAACCATCTATGAGAAAGAGTAAAATTCATGTTACCTTTATTATTTCATCCAACCGTCAGAGCAGTCCTATCATGGATGAACTCTTATACTTACTCCCTTTTCCAGATGGGGAATGGAGGTTCAGAGAGGGAACATTAACTCAGAGTCAGGAGGCCAGTAAGTGACAGAGGCAGCCTGGCAACTCCCATGTCTTGCTGTCTAGAGCTCGTGGCCTTGGCAGTCACTTCAGAACACATCCAGGACTGTGATGGAGGCAGGAAGGGGTTAAAGCTGTGGTGCAGGGAAAAGGTAGAGGGAGGGCTCTGGAGGTTCTTCTGCACAGCGCTGTCTACAAGTAGATGTAGTGGGTAAGCCAGATTGTAACTAGACAAGTTGAACTGTCTAACCAACTTAGATTCGATACCTCTTCTTGGTTCAATTTTAGCAACTTATAATTTATCGCAAAGTCATTGGTCATGTCCAGATTCCTTTTCTTATTGTTTAAATTGTGTTTGCAGAGTGATCTTGTTTATTTCATTTGCTGAAGAGGTAGTGCATTCACAAGTTTTGAAGGGAAAAGTGTGTAAAAGTGTATATGACACAAATCTTCACCCTTCTTCTGCACCTGTCTGATCACTCCTCACCATGCAAGATATCCAGCATATATCTAGTATCATCAATGTCTCATGCATTCTTCTAAAGTTTTTTAATGTCTATGAAAGCAAAGACAAAAATGTATCAATCCTTTTTTGCAAAAATTAAAACATTCTCTGTTTATATTTTGCTTGCTTGTTTTTGTTGATTAGGTTCCACTTATAGGTGAGATCATATGGTATTTGTATAACCAGAGACATTGAAATTAAGAACAAACTGACAGTAAC
>PVKM010040343.1:0-13461 GCA_004027735.1 Carollia perspicillata
GTCTGGACGTGACTGGAAGGCCCAGGACTTGCCCGGTACACCACGCCCCACTGCCATCGGGGTTGATTGTAGGGGACACGGCTGAAGTTTTGGGAGTGCTGTAGGGGTGCAGGGCCCAGGTGAGGAGGAGGGAAACCCTTTGTGACCCGGAGTTGTGGGAAGGGACCAGGACCCTGAGGCCCCGCCTACTCCCTGGCTTAGGAAGAGACGCCCAATGGGAGGGGGCAGCTCTTTTAAAGTTTAATTTGGGAAGAATGCTAGAGTGTCTGTGGAGTTAATCATTACAGGCTGCTTGCTTTGACGAAGGGCCCCCCAGCAGGGAATCAGGGGGAGAGGGGAGAGCAGAGTCCAGGATGGGCAGACCAAGAGGGGGCATTCCTGAGTGGCTGTGAGGTTGGGACGCCTTCCAACCGCGGACAGGTGCGCTCTCCTCCCCAGCGTGCCAGGGAGACCCAGCCCCGGACCAGGGGGCTTTCTCCAGCCAATTCACACATTCAAGACCATCTCCCACCCCCTTTCCCTCCCCTGACCCCCAGCACTGCAGACCCCCGCAGCATCCAGCCTGCGGAGCCCACCTCCTACTGAAGCCAGGAGAGACCCCCGGCCCGCTCCGCCCCCACTTTCCCATCCGAGGGCAGGGCGCAGAGAGCAGAGATACAATCCACAGAGAGGGAGCTCCAGCAATTTAGAGAATCCCTCTCTTGCCGCCCTCCAAACAAATTGTAGGGGGTGCCCCCCTCCCCCGCCGCAGAGACGTCCGTCTTCCGTAAAGACTCGGGGAACCTCAGACTGGAGTAAAATCGGGCTGTGCGAGGGAGCGATTCCCGGCAGCTCCCTGGGTATTAGGACCCCCTGCCGAGCTCGCTTTCAGGGGGCGGGGAGGGGCGAGTTTCAGCGGGAAAGCCGCGTCTCGGGAAAGAACCGGAGATCTGACTTCCCCGTCCCCACCAGCCAGCTGGCCGGGGGGGCTGAGGGAGTGGGCACAGAGAGGGAAGGAAGGAATGGAGAGGGCAGGACAGGAGAGGAGGGAAAACCTGCGGGCAGATGGTGAGGAGTGGGCAGGATGAGAAACTAGAGGAAAAGAGAAAACGAGGCCGCGGAGTAACACAGCAGGAGGCCGGACCTTCCCACGTCGGTCTCGGACCTGCCAGCGCTCCCCACCCCCCGGATAAAATGCCCGCTTTGGTGCTTACCTGGACCCTGGGCGTTGGTACACCTGGCTGGGGCCGCGGGTTTGGGAGGGAGACGCCAGGCCCTTAACTACCTGTCCCCCTCCTGCCCCCGCCCTGGGCCTGACATCACTGAGAGGGGAAGAGGAGGAGGGAGCCAGTCGGCCGCCCAGCCGCTCACCTGGGCAGCCAGCCAGCCCCTGGCCCTGCGGCGGGCACCGCCTGGGGCCCTAATGCGGCTGGGGGGTGAGCGCAGGTTGTGGTCTGGGACCGGTCTCGGTCCTCTTACCTGGAGAGGCCTGAACGGGAGTAGGACACAGGGTCCGAAGTCCGGCACAGTCTAGGGACCCCAGACACCTGGACTTGACTTCAAACCCACCCCCTCTTCTCTACAGGTGGTGGGTGGCTGTCCCGACTTCGGACGTGGAATTGGGTGGAGGGTGAGCCTTGTGTGTGTACAGGCTCCCGGCCCAAGGAAACTAAAATTATCCCGTGCAGGTGGGGGCGGGGCCTGGGGAGGAGCATGGGCGGAGGCCGCACCAGAGGGGCGGGGACTCCCCGAAACTCTACACTGGCTGGGATTGTTTTTGCCCTTCTTCGCCTGGCAGCAGGTGCCAGGGAAGGGGCGGAGGCAGTCGAACTAAACAGCCTCGAGAGCAAAGAGTTAGAGTCCTCGTGGCCTGAGAGGCAGAGGCGAGGGGCGGGAAGTTAAGGGGAAAGGGCCCCGCCCACTCTTCTCCATGGCCCCCTCCCAAACCAGGTCTGTTCATTGGCTAAGCTAGGGGGTTCTGGGTCCCACCCCCTGGGCAAAGGGCACTCTGCGAAAGAGGGAAGACAACCAGAGGGAATACCAACAACATGGCCTGCCCCTTGACCTCTAGCCAATCTGGCCACCCAGGCGACATCCTAGCCCCGCACAGGACCCAGGAAATGTCCTCCCTTCTGAGCAAAGTCCAGGGGCCCAGCTTCTCCTGAAATTGAAGGGGTAACTCGGGGTCTCTGGATGAAAGGAGTAATGCAGGCAAAGCTCTGGCCAGGCGCCAGGGGGCTCCCGAGAGCAGCTCCGTCCTTCAGCACTAGGCAAACACTAGGGCTGGGGGAGGGCCTGGAAAGCTGAGATCAAAGGCAGAGGCCACCTCCCAGCCTGAAGTGGGTACTGGTTGGTAAATAAACAATCCATAGGTTGATAAGAGGTCTGCCCTGGGAGACCATGAGAAGTGCCTTCAGCCTCAATTCGCTCCGCACTGGGTTTTCCTAGGAAAAACCAGGATGAGTGGCCTAAGCCAAGAAGTGGGGGAGGGGGCGGTCACCTGGGCCGTGGAGCAGCTTATGCAAAGCACAGCAGACAACTCACTCAATCGTTCCTTCATTCGTTCACCTAATATTTGTCAAGTCTCTACCATACGCCAATCCCATGCTCGGTTCTAGGAATTCAGTGGCGAGCAACAAAAACAAACCCCTCCCTTGTCCTCATGCAACCCAGTCAGGGAGATGGTTATTAATCAACGAATCATACAAACAATAAGGAATGACAGGTGACAACTATGCTGGGAGAATGACTCACCTAGGGGTGTAGGGAAGACTTCTCCCTGCAAGTCACAATTGAGCAGAGGGGAAGCTGTCTGGGGCAAGGGAGTGGGTGTGGAAGGTGTGGGGAAAGGCAAGTGCTTTGGGCTCGGCTGTGTTTCTCCCATTTGGCCTGTGACCACCTGCCTCCAAATCTCCCTCGGCTTGTATTAACAACCAGATCCGTGTGCTCCTCCCCACCTGCTGAATCTGCCTCTGGGGGCAAGACCCAGGAATGTGCGGTACTGACCAGCCCTCAGGCGGTTGTTCCGTGAACCAGGTTGAAGAGCCACCCATCCTGTCTGTCCAGACTAGCAGGAACTATGGGCAGAGGCCAGACCCTGCAGGGCCCATCTGGGCTTGAGCAGAGGCACAGAGCAGCAGGCAGATTCATCTTTTGGAAAGGTCACTCTGGTTGGAAGGATAGGTTGGGGAGGGAGTCCCGTCTCGGAGGGCTGAGCGCTGTAGGATGTCATTTATATGGATTTCTGGAGAGGGTGAACTGTAAGGACAGAAAGCAGAGCTGGGGGAGGAGGGAGAGGGGCTGCCAGTGGGGGCACAGGGACTTGTGGGAGGTAAGGGACTGTTGTGTCCCTGTCACCACGGTGGATATACAGCCATGTGTGCCAGGACTCACTGAAAGGTACACGCAGGAGGACAAATTTTACTGGGCACAAATTGTATCTGAACTGTTTAAATAAAAAGAAATAACAAAAAATGGATTTATAGATCAATGAAACAGAATCGAGAGTCCAAATATAAACCCTTACATTTCTGGTCAATTGATTTTTGACAAAGTGCCAAGACCATTCAATGTGGGAAAGGATTATCTTTTCAATAAGTGGTTCTGGGACAACTCAATATACACATGCAAGAAGATGAATTTAGATTCCCACCTCACACAACGGACAAAAAGCAATTCAAAACAGAATATCAGCCCAAATGTAAGAACTAAAACTGAAAGACTTCTTGAAGAAACCATGGGAGAAAATCTTTACGACTTTGTATCTCAGCTACAACAGCAAAAGCACAAGTGACAAGTGAAAAAATCGGTAAATTAGACTTCATCAAAGTTAAAATGTTTTGCCCTTCAAAAGACACCACTGAGATATTTTTTAATTGCCAAACACTGGAGTAAATATTTGCAAATCATATATCTGATTTGGGACTTTGTATCCAGAATATATAAAGAACTCTTACAAATCAATAATAGACAAACAACCCAATTAAAAACGGGCAAAATAGTTTTTTCCAAGGAGATGTTTTTCATGAGAAAAGATGCTCAACATCATTGTTCATCAGAGAACTGCAAATTAAAAACGCAATGAGCTCTGGCTGGTGTGGCTCAGTGGACTGAGTGTCCACCCGGGAACCAAAGGGCTGCCGGTTTGATTCCCAATCAGGGCACATGCCTGGGTTGCAGGCCAGGTCTCCAGTTAGGGGCGTGGAGAAGCAACTACACATTGATGTTTCTGTCTCTCTTTTTCTCCTTCCCTTCCCCTCTCTCTACAAATAAATAAGTAAAATCTAAAAAAAAACCCCACAATGATATACCACCTCACATTCATCAGGATGGCTATAATCAAAGGGGCAGACAAGTATTGACAAAGATGTGGGAAAACAAATCCTTATATATTGCTGGTGTAATGTAAAGTGGTAAGCCACTTTGAAAAACAGTTTGGCAGTTTCTTAAAAAGTTAAACTTACCGTACAACCCAGCAGTTCCACTCCCAGGAATCTACTCAAATGAAAATGCACAGACATACAAAGATAGTTACATGAACATTCATAGCAGCATTATCCAAAATAGCCAAAAAATGGCCCTGGACGGTTAGCTCAGTTGGTTGAGCATCGATGTGCACCAAAAGATTCCGGGTGGATCTGCAGTCCGGGCACGTACCTAGGTTTCCATTCAATCCCTTGTCTGGGCTGCACACAGGAGGCAACCGACCAATCGGTGTTTCTCATTTGGATGTTTCTCTCTCTCTTTCACACCCTTCCTCTCTCTCTAAAATCACGGAGCGTGTCCTCGAGTGAGGAGGAGAAGAAGAAGAAGAAGCTGCTGCCACCAAAAACTGGAAACTTAAATGCCTGTCAATTGGTATTGAATAGATAAACAAAAGGTGGCCCATCCATACAAGGAGATACTAAGCCATGAAAAGGAAACAACTACTGGTACGCGCCACAGCACGGATGAACCTCAAAACTTGATACTGAATAAAAGAAGCCAGAAGCAAAAGACTGCATATTGTATCATTGTATTTACATGAGATGTCCAGAAAAGGCAAATTTATAGACAGAAAGCAGATCCGTGGTTGCCTAGGATTGGAGCTGAGAGCTGGACTGACTGCCAACCGTCCAAGAAAGACATTGTGAGGCTGATGGAAATGTAACTGGATTGTAGCGATGGTTGCTCAGATCTAGAAATCATCCTTTAAAAATGAATGGTTTAAAGAGATGCCAGTGTGGATGGTGGGGGACTCAGGAAGGGAAGAAGCAGTGAGACAACCTCCATTTCTAGAGGTGCAAAATGAGAATCATGACGCCAACCTGTAGTGAGGCTGGGATGACAGGGAGGTGCAGGAAGTGGGTGCCTGCGATGGGAGGATAGAGCTTAAGGGCTGGGAGCCCCAAAGCCTATGGTTCCCAAATGCAGGGGGAGAGGCAGCTGTATCGACAGTTTAGAGTTTAAGAGTCAGAAATACTTGCCTTGCCCGGGTGGTTCAGTTGGTTGGAGCACTGAACCACATGCCAAGATTTGCAGGTTCGATCACCAGTCAGGGCACGTACCCCAGACAGGAGGCAACTGATGGATGTTTCTCTTTTACATCGATATATCTCTCTCCCTTCCTCTCTAAAATTAATAAACATGTTCTCAGGTGAGCAGGAAAAAAAAGAGAGTCACAAATACTTGAGTGTGTGACTCTAGGGTGATTTAAAATGTCATCCACATGTCAGCAAGAAATGGAAACTATTCCATACCATCGGCCTATCCCAGGCCTTGCGACTCCTTGCTCCACCACATTCTCTTGCAAGAGAACACTTTGCAGTTTCAGATATTTCATTAGATTAAATAAGGCCGAGAGAGTCCAGGGGACACCAGGTCCAGGACAAGCCCGAGAGCCCGGAATGTGGTCTAGACTGGTCCACCCAGCTGGGAGCCCTCCGGCTAAGGGTCCGGTCAAAACACAGAAGCGGCCTGCAGGGGGCGCCCGGACGGAACGCACGGCCCCGCCCCTTCACCAGTCCGCTGCGTCGCGTCACACCCGGAAGCAGTGGCTGGAGCGGAGCCGGCCACAATGAGCGGGGACGTGGGATCGCCGTCCGCGGCCCCGGATCTCGGGGAGGTCCAACCGGGCAGTGGGGTCCACCTCGTAGTGGAGTTCTGGTGAGCGGCTCCAGCCGTGGGGTTCCGGTCCGGACGGGGGTGGGTCCACGGGAGGTCCCTCCCCCGGAACCCAAGCGGACCCCAGTTGTCTTCGCCCTAGTGAACCCTGCGGCTTTGAGGCGGCCTACCTGGAGCTGGAGAGTGCCGTGAAGGAGCAGTATCCTGGAATCGAGATCGAGTCGCGCACGGGAGGCCCAGGTGAGGCCCGCAGAACACCTGCTGAGTCAGTGTTCTAAATCCCAGCTCCACGCTTTCCGTCTCGGGCATCGTCTGTTTTAGTGTCCAGCAATATCCGGCACAGAGTAAAATGTCCAGACAGCTTGACTCCCCTCCCAAAGGTGGGCGCGGGGGTCACAGGTGAATCCTGCAGGGGAAAACCGGAGAGACTGTGGAGGTGTAGATCTGGAAGGGAGGGAGCCCTTCACTGAGTTCAAAGAAAGGACACCTGTGACGCCTCCGGTGGGTTCCTTTGGCTTGACCCAGAGTTAGGAAATGGCTTAGAAAAGAACTGCAAGTCTCTACTGAGGCCGGTGGAGGACAGGGAGGAGTCTGTGCAGAGTCTGAGTATGGAGGGCTTCTTGACTTTTTTTTGCCTTTTCTCAGCTTCCAGTTCATTCATTTGGTTTATTTAATCCCAGGGGCGTTTGAGATCCAGATCAATGGACAGCTGGTGTTCTCCAAGCTGGAGAACGGGGGCTTCCCTTATGAGAAAGATGTGAGTATTTGCAATGTCGGGAGTACCCCTGGTTCACCGTGCCTCTAAAGTAGCGCATCATCCCATTCCCCATCTCTGCCCTGTAGCTCATTGAGGCCATCCGAAGAGCCATTAACGGAGAACCCCTAGAAAAGATCACCAACAGCCGCCCTCCCTGCGTCATCCTGTGACTACATGGGATTTCGAGTTCCTGCTCTGTTCTGGGACCCAAGCCTTGGTCTCCTGTTTCGTCCTGCTGAGGGTTCCCCTCTGCCTCTTACCCCTCCCTTAGCCCTGGTGGTTAAGAGACCCTGGTCTCCACTTTGCCTCTTTGGATGCCAGGAGAGAATGGACACTTCCGTTGATCTGGAGGGTAGAAGAGGCCCTCTGCTGACATAACCACAGGCACCTTATCCCCCTTCCCGGGATTACTGTCCACAGAAGCCCTCTCCCCTCTCCAGCTTAGCCACACGTGTCAGAGGCCACTGGAGTTCTAATTTATTTTCTAGCCTCAGGTGATGTCAGCTGTTGGCAATAAAGTGGCACTACAAACACCTGTGCCAGGTAGCGTGCATTATGTCCAGTCTGGGAGTGTGGGGGACCCCAGAAGCCAGCCCAGCCTTCATACCACTGGGGTGGCTGGGCTTTTTCTGGGTAGCTACTTCTAGTTCAATGGTCTCCTCTCATTGCCAAGGCAAGGAAAATAAGTCACAGTCGACACTGCCGTTTCTTTCCTCCACCCTTTATCCATAGGGAAGAAATTACCCTATTATTGTGGGTGGGTGGCCTTAGGAATTTGTTTTTTTCTAGCAACAATGATTTGGTTGGTAGAGGGCTCAGATCAGAATCCCAACTCCCAGACCTCACCCCCGACCTGCGGCGACCCCCGAGCCTGGAAGTTAGAACATAGGCTTCTCATTCGAGCTTCCTAAAGATTCCTAGTTACTCCCTGAAGGAAAAGATGGTGACTGTATGTTAGGAGGTATGCTGTGAGGGGTGGCACAGGGCTGCCCCCAGACATAGGCTGGTGCCTGGCTGGTTTACGAAATAAATTTGTAGATGGGAGAAAATGAGTGTGGAGCAGGGACATCCCTCTTGTAACCCCAGGGACCAACACCCCCTTCCACAATACCCATTCTCCCTGAGTCCTTATTTCATCTTTTTTTAAAAACTTTTATTAGTATTTACTCTATGCTGAATTTACTCCCCGGGGCCATAAGGTTTTGTTTTTTCGGAGTCTTTTTCTTCTGTGCAACTACTTCTGGTTTAGGGACAGTCTGCTGTTTTTCAGTACAAATCAACGTGGCAGGGAGGGCTCATGTGTGGGTTAGCCTGCTCGTAGGCTCCACCCTGCGTCTCGGGGGCTTTGTTCGCCCGGATGTGCTCAATTGACTAGAGTGCCTGCTTCTAAACCCTCGACGCTCAGCGTTCCTCCCTGCGTTTTTAAGCATGTGCTGCAAACTCAGCACTCTTCTTTGGGTCACCAGCCCTGTGTCCGGCCCTTCTTGGTCTGGGCACACCCACCAACTCCACCTTTGTATCGACAGAATGGGACACATTGCTTCTGTAAAGTGACATCTTTCAGATACTTAGAGGCTTTTCGAATATGCATACCCTTGATGGCCTGGGCAGTTTCACGAGTGCTCTTAAAGTGAACACAAAGATTTGAACCTCTTAATTTACATGATTTTGTGGGGTTTTCTGGGTCAAGTGCATAGCGAACCATTTTCAGAGGTCACCGCTGGTGGCTTTAGGGAAGAGGAGCTTATTTCATCTTTTTAAAAAAACATAAGTAAAAACAAAACAAAAAAAGCACTCTGTACAAGGACTAGACCTGGACACCACTGCTCCCTTCTGCCTGGGGGCAGAGCTGGGACTCAGACAGTCTCTGAATGGATTGCTTTTGTCCTAGACGCTCCCTTTGGGTCCTTCCCCTCCCAGGCCCAGCTTCCCTAAGTCCTTCCATGCCAGTGATCTGGCAAGAGCCAGACTGGGCTGTTCCCTCAGCACAGGAGGCTGCGGCATCCGTTGGACCCTAGAGTGTGCCGGGGCAGGGCTCCAAATCAGTGAGGACTTCCCACTGCTGCCTCCTCTTCCAGCCAGGCCGGGCCCTTCTTAGCCACCTGGGAATTGGAATAGGAAGGAAGCCTCCTGGCATGGCGGGCTCCACTGGATGTGGTCCAAGGGCCCTCTCCCTGCGTTGTCCCGACACAGGCCAGAAGTCAGGCCCTGCGCATTCCCTGTGGGTTCAGCGAGGCCTAAGCGGACTTGGCCTTTGGCTCACACGGGCACGTTCAGGCCCAGGTACTCGGGGTTCTCTGCTGTAGGGGTCCCTTCAAAGGTGGTGGGTGGAGAGCCCCGCTCTGATGGGTCCTGGTCCCAGTAATAGAGGTTGTCAAAGGCTGGGCTGAAGGCTGGAGGAGGGTGGGGCTGTGGGACAGCCCTGTTGCGTGGTGCCAAGTACTCGGGGTTCTCCACAGCACCCCCAAAGGTGAAAATGTCTTTGACAATCCCATTCTTCCCCGGGGAGAGAGTCTTAGGCCTTTCCAGAGTGGCACCTGCAGGTCGAGGAGGCGGCAGGGGGCCCTCTAGGGGTGAGGGGGGCTTCAGGCGAACCTCCGTCTGGTTCACGTACTCTGAAAGGGCAAGAGAAGGGGCTCGTAAGGGGAAGAAATCCATGTGTCCCAGCTACTACCGACCACAGCCCCCACAGTGGGCCCTCAGCTCAGGCCTGGAATCCATACCTGGCTGGGGGCTGCAGGTCAGGGGGGCAACGTAGCCATCAGTCTCAGGGGGCAGGGGTGCTGTGGGGTCCTCACTGTACCGCTGTAGAGGGCTGGAGTCAAGCGCGGGGAGGCTCTGCATCCCCTTGGCTGCCCCCATTCCCAAGTCGCCGTCAAACACATCAGAGCCCGCCCCTTCTGAGGGTGCCAGCGGAGACTTGGGGGGCTCCTCCTCGGAGGGCTCAAGCCCCAGCGTCAGCTCGCCACCGCCGCTCTGGAGGTGATAGAGAAGGTCGTGACAGGGTTCACTCATGGATTTGAGATGAAGACTGAGGTGACAGGCTCACAGGAGAGAAACGGAGGTCACCTTTGGGGTACAGCACAGTCACTGTGGGGAGGGGGGCGTGGGTTGGAAGGCAGTAGGAATCCTTCAGGAAAATGGGATCTCCATGAGACGCGGTGGTTGGGGTGGGGGCATGGGAGAAAGGGACCCTAGTCCACTGGGGTCCGGAGGGGCAACCACCCCCACCACAAGGTGACCACGGGCACCGACCCTGGTGGACGAGCTGCGGTGCCTGCGGTGGGCCGTGCTCCCGGCACCTGGGGCGGGGTCCGGGCAGAAGAAGCCTTGCTGTGGCACCAGGTACTCCTCAGCGTCCACCAGGTCCCCCATGTCGTCGTCCTCCAGCAGCGACCGGTAGAAGGTGCTGTCCAAGGGGCTGGCAGGGCCCAGGTCCTCGTTCTGGGGAGGAGGGGACAGAGCGTGGCAGCCCCTTCCCAGCCCAGTGCTCAGGGAGGCTCAGGGAGACTCAGGAGGCAAAGGCTGGGCTTGGAGGCCTGGGACCCAGGAGTCAGCCCCCTTCCTACCCTCTGCAGGGCAGGGATGGAGCGGGGAGGTCAGTACCTGGATGACCACAAAGCGCTGGGGGTCCCTGGCCATGCGGGAGAATTCGGCCACCAGCTCCCGGAATCGAGGCCGACATTCAGAATCGATCATCCAGCCTGGGGCCAGGAGAAAGCTCAACATCCCAGGGCCGCCAGCAGCCTGCCTGCCGCCCTGCCCCCGCCCCCTCCAAGCCGCTCTAGGGACTAGAGTCCGAAGCCCTTAGGTGGTTGAGACCAGCTACCAGGAACTTTTGAGAATCTCTGTGTTTGCCCTTTTTATTTTGCACGTAAGTCTCTTTTCTTTCTAGCTGGTCGTCTGGAGTTTCCCTGGACTGGTACCGTGACAGGGAAGCCAGACTCTTTTGAGGTTCCTTTGAAAGATACCAGGACCCCTGGGTGCACATACATTCTGCTTGGCTCCCTCCCATGCCCCTTGTAGGCCCCTCTACCCAGGACCGCCCCCCGCCAAACAGCTGGCACAGCTCTACCACGCACATTTGACCATGATCATGTAGACATCGATGGTGCAGATGGGGGGCTGGGGCAGCCGTTCCCCCTTCTCCAGCAGGTCGGGGATCTCCCGGGCCGGGATCCCATCGTAAGGTTTGGCCCCGAAAGTCATCAGCTCCCATACAGTCACACCTGGGGCAGAGGTGGCAACAGAGGGAGTTTCAGTGTAGGAGGCCCAGGGACTCTCCAGGAGCCTGGTACCGAGGGGGGAGGCCGGGAGGGACGCGTTGCTAACGTGCAGGAGCTCCCTTTCGCCTTCCCCGGGTCCCTGGGACATGGACAGACCCCGCAGACTGATGCACTGCGGCCCCTCCCTTCAGCCCCACATCGTAGCCGAGGTGTCTCCATCTGCTCTCCTCATCCTTCACCAACATCCCTGCCACGGACAGGACCGTGGCTCCTTGCCCACCCTCCCCAGCCCCCCCACCACGCACCGTAGCTCCACACATCACTCTGGTGGGTGAACCGTCGGCGGAGAATGGACTCCAGGGCCATCCACTTGATGGGCACCTGGCGGGCAGAGGGAATGTCTTTGAGCTAGGGGTGTTGGGGTGGCCCCTCTCAAGGTCCTCCCAGGGCCCAGACCCCACTGCACCTTGCCCCCATCCGCGTGGTACTCCGTCTCGTCAATGTCGAGCAGCCGAGCCAGCCCGAAGTCGGTGATCTTGACGTGGTTAGGACTCTTGACCAGCACATTCCGGGCAGCCAGGTCCCTGTGCACGAGCCGCACCTCTTCCAAATAGCTCATCCCCTGGGGTTGGAGGCATCCCAGTTGATTGTGCTCTGGCCTCACTTGCCTGGGAAACCTCCCCATCCTAGCCCTGCAGGGGGGCGGGGGCGGGACACCCTCGGAGCGCAGCCCCCTCGGTGCGTACCTTGGCGATCTGCACACACCAGTTCAGCAGGTCCTGGGAGCCCAGGCGCCCTCGGTGTTCCCGGACGTGGTCCAGGAGACAGCCGTAGGGCATGAGCTGTGTCACCAGCTGCACCGTGGAGGTCAAGCAGATGCCCAGGAGGCGTGACACATATGGGGAGCCCACACCAGCCATCACGTATGCTTCCTGGGGGCAAAGGCACGCACTGAGAGGGTGTGCACGAGGACCCTCCGCTGGATCTGATCCCACCCAGCGCAAACGGGCACCATGGCCCACGGACCGGGGAGGTCAAGGGTCGAGGTGTGGGGATGGCACACAAGTGTCTCCTCACATCCCAGGGAAAAGGGAGCCGGGAGCCCAGACCTTCCCCGGAGGGGCTTACATCCAAGATTTCTTTGTTGGCTTTGGGAGATGTGTTTTCCCTCAATACTTTGATGGCCACTGGGATTTTCACATTCTCCCCATCGGGGATCCAGATACCCTGGGCAGGAAGAGGAGGGTGTGAGCAGGGGACCGCCCACTGGATTCACCCGCTGCCTTCTAAAAAGTCACTGCTTGCCTTCCCCACCCTTGGGCCCCACCGCACAGTTTAGCCACACCCTCACTATTTAGCCCCGCCCTCCACTCCCTTTCCCCTTGTTCCAGCCTCTACGACTGCCCCCATCTCCGGGCTGCCTTCCACAACAGAACCCTGGGTCCCCTGCCACGGTATCCACTGAGACCACCCCCACCACCCCCGACCTTGGCCCCGCCCCTGACCTTGTAGACGGTGCCGAAAGCTCCGGATCCAAGCACCTTCACCTTCCTCAGCTCTGTCTCTTTGAGGATCCGCATCTGAGCCTGGTTGGGCATAGCTCCGCTGGGTGTCAGCGGCTCCACCAGCTGGGGTGAGGGGGCGACCCTGCATCAGTGCCTGGGGGCGCTGGGCCACAGACCCCAGGCAGGCAGGGAGGCCCTCGGGCCACCTCACCTCCGTTTCCTGCAGCAGCCTCCGCATGGTGTACTTGCGGATCTTCTGCCGCCTTCTCCTGATCAGGATGCCAGTGACTGTCCCGATGAGCATGAACAGCAGAATGCCCACCACAGCGGCAATGATGGACGTCACAGGGCTGCAGACAGGAGCCAAGGTCAGGGATTGGGGAGCAGGCTTGGTCAGAAGGAAGGAAGGGGCCCCATGGAGGGGCATGAAGGTCGCTGGTGTTTGGAAAGGGAATTTAGAAGGGCCGCCCGCTAGCTCCTAGCCTCTGTTCGACACTTTAAAACACTTCGCTTGGCTCCCTACTGCCCCCTGGGGGTAAAGTCTCTTTGCTGGGCATTCAGAGCTCTCCGCCCACATCTCCAAATCTTTGCCTTTACACATGGCTCCAGCCCAGGATTCTCCAACTTCCTGACAAAACTCACCACGGAGCTTGCTAACACGAGCCCCACCCCCAGAGGCTCTGATTGTGGTGATGGGGTGGGGCTCAGGAATGTGCACCCACTGATCCCGACGTTCTAGCCAAATTTGTCACCCATGGGTCATGCTTTTCCACACCTCCCAACCATGGTGTGTGCCGCTACTTGTGTCTGGGCCACCACTGCGCCACAGGATCACCTCTCAAGACTCATCCCAAACAGAGGGCACCCCTGGGTGCTGGCCCAACAGCGCTGT
>PVKM010040344.1:0-13487 GCA_004027735.1 Carollia perspicillata
TTCTCTAAAAATAAATAAATAAAATGTTTAATAAAAAAGACTCTCTCTCTCATCCCAATTTTTCATTTTACTTTATTGTTCCAAAAATATGGTTTGTAGAAAAATAAATAACAAGTTTTAGGGAAGTTTACCTGAATAACATAGAGAATGTCTAGTTGATTTGTAGCTCTCAGATAAACCCTACCCTTCGATATGGTAGAATATACAGGGTCTGGCACAAATAAGACCATTTTTATTAATAAATCTCTTATTACAAAATCATAAGCATGTAATTAGTTCTATAACATAACAATATCACACTCAAGCACACCATAAGACATTTTGGGTGAAATGTTCCAATTAAAGCTATCACTTATTATACCTACATTATTACCCTACCAACCACACTCAAGCAGGCCTTACTTCTTCTGGACCCTGTATAAATAGCACATGAAACCTCTATTTAGCCAATGAGTAGTTTAGTTAACTAAAAATAAAATCTAGTATCAGTTTTAGTGCCAAATGCAAGCAATTTGAAGGAATCTGTAATATTCTCTGCCCTCCATTCTCTACTTCCCTTCTATTGATATGATAGGTTTCCAGTTCTGGAAATCCTTAAAATCCTTTGTTCATGGACCCCAGCACCATCGTCCACAAGGTTTTTCCTAAGACTTGTCAGTATTTGGTGCTTCACAGTCTGACCCTGCACATTTCCTGGGAAAGAATGGTCTCCTCCTGCTTCATCAGATGTATGATTTCATTATACAGACGATGAGGTGCATCTAAACCCCAGATGAAATCCACGTGTGCCCATTCGGGAATATTCTTGTGGTAGATGAGGTTGTCCACTTCGGAGAGCAGTGTTTTCACATCATCTGGGTTTGAAAGCCAGTCCTGACCTCCAGTCCACATTGCTGTGGGGACCATCATGTCTCTAACTCTGTACCTTACAGGTCTGGGCTAGAAAAGAAGAATATTGTTAACTGTAGATCTCATTTGGACTTCCAAGCTCATAATTTACATTTCAAATAAACATACTAAATATACCATGTGTTTTGACAAAAAAAAAAAAAAATGAATGGGCATTGGAGCCAAACAGATGTGCATATAGAGTTTCTGTTACAGCAATTACCTGAAGGTAAAATTACTTAACCTCATTGAACCTCAGTTTCTTCATCTGTGAAATGGGGGTATCTGTAACCACTGACTAGGTTAAATGAGAAAATATGTAAACTGCCTAGCATTTTAACTATTCACATCCAATTCTTTTTTTCCTAGTAATAAATATTTAACACATAAATTACCTTTAAAAGATAATTTCACAAACATGTCATGAGGACAGAGTTGGAAATATTTTACAGAGAAAGGCAAGAGAATGGACCCTACTGAGAAGGTCTTTGCTCTCAGTCTTTACAGAGATTTTCTATGATAACAGAAAACCCTTGAACAAGTCCAGCTTGACTATCTCCAAAAACATGGGGAAGTCAATGGTACCGGGACTCAGGGAGTTTGAATCAAAGGCCAGTATGAATTAGATCCCTGGTCTAGTCTGCTATCACTCAAAGAAGGGTGTCTAGGTTTCTTAAGTCTTGAGAACATCTCTTATTCAAGCAGCGCTATGAAATCAAACTGGCTGACCGAGCCCTTGAAGTTAATCAGCATCCAGGTCTTTTCCACAGAAATGTTGAGGCCCATTTCTTAGAAAATCCACTCTGGAACCAAGGTTCCAATCTAGGCAGTCCTTGTTTCACTGTGACTTTCTAAAAATTAGGAGTTATAGACTATGGTATAATTTAAAATAAAAGATATATTATTGGTCTTCATCCCCATTTTTGGAACACAGCTCCTAAGACCTTTTGTTAAGGACCTTGAGATGAGATCGCCATTGGTTAGGGTAGCCCTAAATCAAATGACAAGTGTTTTTCAAAGGCAAGGGCAGAAGACAGAAAGTCATGTGAAGATATAGGCAAACGTAAAGAGAGCAGAGTGATGTACCTACGAACCAAGAAACACCAAGGACAACAAGCAACCAACCACCAGAAGCTAGGAGAGAGGCATGGGCCAGAATCTCGGAGGCTCCAAATGGAACCAACCCTGCCTAAACCTTGACTTTAGACTTCTGGCCTCCAGAACTGTGCAAGAATAAATTTCTGTTGTTTTAGTCACTACCCTCTCAGGCCCCAAAAGGCACCCTTGGAATTTTACTAAATAATGAATGCCTTAAAGGTGTCTTTTGTTATGTTAATAAGGTGGCTTGGAACCAGATGGAGGTTCCCAGCTAGTGGAGTCAAGTGTGTGATATCTCTGATTCTGTTCCTGTTCTTCTTGTTTGTCTGGTTTGTTTTTTTAGATTCAGTTGATGATAGTTGTGTACTTGTTAGCATTTAATGTTCATAGTTTTGATCTTTTTCTTATATAGTTCCCTTCAACATTTCATATAGTAAGGGCTTGGTGATGATGAACTCCTTTAGTTTTACCTTTTCTGGGAAGTACTTTATCTGCCCCTTCGTTCTAAATGAGAGCTTTGCTGGAGAGAGTAATCTAGGTTGTAGGTCCTTGCTTTTTAACACTGAATATTTCTTGCCAGTCCCTTCTTGCCTGCAAAGTATCTTTTGAGAAATCAGCTGATAGTCAGTCATATGGGAACTCCTTTGTAGGTAACTGTTTCCTTTTCTCATGCTGGTTTTAAGATTCCCTCTTTATCTTTAACCTTTGGCATTTTAATTATGATGTGTTTTGGTATGGTCCTTTTTGGGTCCAACTTGTTTGGGACTCTGCTTCCTGGACTTGTATGTTTATTTCCTTCACCAAATTAGAGAACTTTTCTTTTGTTATTTTTTCATGTAAGTTTTCAATTTCTTGCTCTTCCTCTTCTCCTTCTGGCACCCCTAAGATTTGGATGTTGGTGTATTTGTTGATGTCCCAGAGGATTCTTATTCTATCCTCATTTTTTAAAATTCTTTTTCCTTCTTGCTGTTCTGATTGAATGCTTTTCCTTTCCTTTTTAGCTCCTTGTAGATTTTTCTTTATTTCACTTAATGTAATCTTCATTTCTGCCTGGATCTTTTTTATGCTGTTGCCATACTCAGTGAGTTCTTTGATCCTCCTGATTACCAGTGTTTTGAACTCTGTGTCTGATAGGTTGCTTATCTCCATTTCATTTAGTTCTTTTCCTAGAGTTTTGTTCTGTTCTTGCAGTTGGGCCATATTTCTTTGTCTCCTCAATTTGGCAGCCTCCTTGTGTTTTTTTCTATGTATTAGATAGAGCTGCTTTGACTCCCTGTCCTAGTAGAATGGCCTGTTGTGAAAAAGCACACTTCTATGTTGTATGGGTGTAGTCTTAGGTAATCACAAGGGTGGGGCAACCTATTTTACTGCTTTGTGGCTCTGTGTGGGGGAGGGCTCAGAGAGGGGACAATGCTGCTGACTGGCCTCTGGAGTTGCGTGGGAGGTAGCTTTCTGCAGCACTCATGCTGTTGCCAGTCATCTAACTTTCTCCCCTTCTCCCTGTATGCCACTTGTGCCCTTTCAGCTGTTGCCTTGGTACTGAATCCCAGAGCAGGTGGGTCTGCGTGAGTCCTAAGTCCATTGTAGGCCCTTTAAGAGCAGTCTCTTTAGTATCCTGCAGTTTCTTCTGCCACCCCAACCCCCATGTGTTTTTATTGCCAGAGGTTATAGGGACTTATCTTTCTGACCCTGGAACCCTGGGCTGGGTGGTCTGGTCTGGGGCTGAGATTGCTTGCTCCTGAGGTATCCCTCCCAATATTTATCCACCACAGATGGATGTGGGATTGCCCATTCCACTGCCTCTCTGTGCTTCTCCACGCCTCTCCGCACCTCGCCACACCTCCCTGCATCTCCTCCTCTCCTATCGTCTGGATGAATGTGGCTTCTTTAAATCCTTGGTTCTTGGACTTCTGTACAGCTCAATTTTCTGATGAATCTGAGTGATATTTGTTTTGTAGTGTAGTTGTAATGTTTGCTGTAGCTGTGCACAGAGGTGAAGCATGTTTGCCTACACCTCTATCTTGAGTGGAAGTCACTTAGTTGTCTTTAACTTCATGCAAAACAATCTAGTGAGATTGTATTGTGACAGCTGTCATATAAGCATACATTTTAAGAAAAACATCAAAATTGGGGAATTTTTGTGCAGCCATTTTAATATTAAAAATGGAAGAAAATATGCAACTTTTTGGCATATTATGCTTTATGATTTCAAGGAAGGTGAAATGCAACTGAAATGCAAAAAGATTTGTGCAGTGTATGGAGAAAGTGCTGGGACTGATTGACCATATCAAAAGTGGTGTGTGAAATTTCTTGGTACTATTGATATTTTGGCCAAATAACTTTTTGCTGTGGGGTTGTCTTATGCATTGGAAGATGTTTAGCAGCACCCCTGACCTCTGCCCACTAGAAGCCAATAGTAGGAGATATCTGAAATACTTGAAATATCCAAACCAATAAAATTATTGGTGAAAATGAAAAATGTGTCTTTTATAATGGAAAAAACATTATGGTGTTTTGGCCAACACAATATTTTAGGAACAGCTAAGACAGATCTAAAATAAAAGGAGCAGATACCTTTGATGGAGAGTTTGCTATTCATGGGCACTACACAGTCTTTAATTTCCTAGCCTTTTCTATCTAGACTGATGTACAGAAAGAGATGTCAAGTATGCTATGAGACCATTAAAGATTTACCTGTGTCTATTCAGCTCCCTCCAGATTTAAATGTGTATGGTCAATGTTTGTTTACATTCACCAACAAGCTCACCGACAGTCTGCAGCAAAGATTTTATGCTCAGAGTAGTTTAACATCCACTTCTGATTCTATACACTTATTTTTAACTTTATTCTATAGCATTGGCTCTGCAGTTTCCTAGGTAATGTGATAGCATTTTAAAAATATTTTTACTTGCAAATTATAATAAATGTGACCAGGGAGAACTCTGGTCCAATAATTTTGGACCAGAATAATCTAGTCTAATAATTTTTAGAGTTAAAAAGGATTTAGGCTTAAGGGTCAAAGCAGCCTATCTACGATCACATGAGTTTATGGGTAGAGAGGTAAGACTAATGCAGGAATCCTCACTGGCCAATTAATGGTCTTTTTCTTTATTCAGCAAGTTTTTAAAATTACGTATAAGATTGAATTATAATGTGAAATGATTACCACAGTGAATTAGTTAACATCCATCACCACATATAGTTACAATTTTGTTTTGCATGTAATAAGAACTTTTAATATCTACTCTCAGGAACTTTCAAATACACAATACAGTGTTATTAACTATAGTCACCATTCTGTACATTATATCTTATAACTTATTCATATTATAACTGAAGTTTGTACCGTTTGACCCCCTTCACTCATTTATCACCTCCAACCCCTCAACCCTGTCTCTGGCAACCACAGATTAATGCTTTTCATATTGTACCACAAAGACAACCTCACCTCTGCCATCTTCACTGGTATATTTTTGTTTTTTGGTCCAAAAAGAATTCTTCTAGTAATAGCCACCACAGAGCACACTCTTCCCTTCACTAAGTCTACCTTATGTTGCTCCTGAAAAGCCCAGTGCCTCCTTTGTGGAAGCAGCCTTTCAAAGAAGCTCTCCTACTCAATTGTAAAAGCAGCAGGCCTCTTGCTAAGCTGTGAACTTACCCATTTGCAAATGGAGTCACACCTGAACTATTATTTTCCACTCGCTTTCTTGTATTTTATTCCCATCTCATAAACTGCCATTATAACTTTTTTGTTGTGCAATTTAAAAGGTTAATATTGATTTTCTTACCTGATTGCCTTTCTCCAGATTTTTGGTCTCGCTTCCCCAGTCAAATGCCCGGAGTTCCCCAGAATTTGCCACCTAAAAGGAGACAACAGTTCACATGGCATTCAACTGTATTGCTGGATAAGAGTGGGAGGAGGGATGGAAGTGTGCTAACCAAGTCTGCAGTTGTTGGGGAAGCAGAGAGCAAAGGTTGAGGCTGAGCTTCCTGTCAGCATTAGGATAATCTTCAGGAAAGTACAAAGGCAAGAATAAGACCCATTCAGGGAGGAAAATGTACGCACTGCAGAAATACTCAGTCACTGTGTTAAACAACTCCAGGAAGAGCATCCCCATTGAAGTCTACCTAGACTGGTGTTCTGCTCTGCTCTGAAGGCTACAAAGGAAAAGCTCCCCCTGGTGACTCTGGGAGAAGGTAACCAACACTCAACACAGTTCATGTAAAATCTCTCTCTCTCTCTCTCTCACACACACACACACACACACACACACACACAAACACACACAAATGTAACAATGACCTTACAAGATCAATTTCACTAGACCCTAAATTGCTAGAAAGACAGATAAAACTATATTTAGGACTTATAAACGTCACTACTTCTTAAAACTCTCTGCTTGAGTTACAGTCCTCTTGTTTTTGTTTTTGAACAAAGTGGTATTTTTAATTGATGAGAATCTAAGGTTAGTTATGCTCTAGCACTGTCCTTATTTTCATCTTTATTTCCACAATCAATCAGGACACTCTACTGTATCATCTAGAATGAGCAGTATTATTAGGTTCAGTGCTTCTTCATTTGCGAAAGGGTAATTAGCATCACACTGCCCTTGAATCAGTTTGAATGTCTTACTTCAGCTCTGCCTTCTTTCGTTCATGTGACTTGTAATCAAGACTTTCCCTCCTGTGTAGCAGGTATAGTCTTTCCTTCCTGTGAAACCTCTTTGGGTAACTAGGTCTTGCCTTAGCATTTTGTAGCTATTTGACCACAGCTGCTGGAGGAGCCAAAACTGATATTCTCCTGCCTCATTCTGATGTGGCTGGAGACAGAAAGGTCTCACTGGGACCACCTGAATTCACACTGTTAAGGTCAACTGAAGATGTCCTTGAGCCGATCCTTTCCTTCCATCTCCTGAAAAGTTTCCATGTTGTAGATCACATCTTTTTTAAAAAAAGATTTTGTTTATTTGTTCATCTTTAAAAACAGATTTTATGTATTTATTTTTAGAGACAGAGGAAGGTGGGGAGAAAGAGAGAGAGGGAGAAAGAGAGGGAGAGAAACTTGACGTGTGAGACATTCATTGATCAGTTGCTTCTCACAGCCTCCCAACTGGGGACCTAGGCAGCAACCCAGGTGTATGTCCTGATGGAGAATGGAACCAGCGACCTTTCGGTTTGCAGGCTGGCACTCAATCCACTGAGCCGCACCAGCCAGGGTGATCACATTTCATCTTGTCATAAATGTAAAATAACCCCTGGCTTGTCAAGGACATTCTTCAACCATTCCAGACAAACTGCACAATGATGCTTATTTAGGAAAAATTACAAACCAGCAGTCTTACCTGGCTCCAGTGTAGGATATTTTGCACCGATGTTCCAGCAGGAGAGTGAGCAACATACACATTTGCTCGGCTCTGTAAAAAAGCATGGGTGGGTGTGGGACATGGAAAAATTCACAAAGTATGCACCTGGTCAAGGTCAAATCTCCAGGTATCAAACTAAAAAATGGACACATCATTAAATGATAAGCAATGATCTAAAAACAGTAGTATACACATGCACATAAATAAAATCACCACTAAATGTATTCTTGGGCCCCTATATTTTTCGTCTGAGGATACCTTCTCATTAGATATCTGACTTCTTTTTTTAAAAGAATCTTTACCACAGTAATTAAGGATGGAAATTCTAGAATTAGCCTGTATTCAAATCCTAGCTCTATCACTGAATTTTTAGGTGGATTTAGGAGTTATTTAATCCACTAAAATCTCAGGATACTAATCTCTATAGTGGGGATATTGAAAATATCTGTCTCATAGGAATGTTATGGGGAATAATTTAGCCCGACACATAATAAATGCTTATCATATGGTGGCTATTAATCTTATTATTTAAAAGAAGAAGGAAAAGAATCTATAGGCATTAAAGATGTGTTCTTCCAGCTGCCAGGGCTATTGTGGCTGGTAGCAGTCGGGCCTCCTTAGGGGATTGCCCCAGGTGTAGAGTGCTGTCTTGCTCAATGTATCAGCCACTATTGGCATTGTCTGCACTGAATGACTAGTTGATGTGGGGGTATAAAAACCCAGCTCTCTACCCTCCTTTGGGTCAGCTCTGATGGGTCATCCCATCTTCACAAATCCCTGTAGGATCAACCCAGCTTCCCATTAAGACTGCATCTGAGCTTTTTCCCCTCCCATCTACCCAATCCTGTTTCATTCCCTTCTCTAGGTGTTATCTCAAGAGCATAACCCCAAACCACTCTGCCCACTAATCTCCATCTCTGAGTGTGCTTCCTGGGAAGACACCCTGTGACACCAACCAACTGGTGGCTTTGCCTAAGCCACACGGAAATTCCCAGACACCTTATCGAAGGGCGTAAACTACAAACCAGAAGGACCCAAGTAGAAAGAAGAGGTGGATGATGCTTCGTTGTTTTCTCTTTTGACTACTGGGTTCTAATCACTTTTATTCATCTGCTAATTCACCGTATAAAGCTGCTTTCATTATTTCTTCCATCTATAACCTGTGAAGTTAATATCTAGCAATGCCCTTACTTTAACCTGACTTCAACCCATGTTAAATCATTTCCTGCATATTAGTATAATACGGAGAAAATCTGATTACTAAGATTACATTTTTCTAAGTGTTCATTGGCAATAACTCACCCTCAAGAAGTGAGACTAATAGCTTTGCTTTAAGAACTGAGAATTTGCTAGATTCCCACTTACCATGTTCATGTTTTGTGTGTTAAATCCTCCCAGAAGTAAAATGATATTGCTGCAAATCTGATCAATAATCATCTGGCCACAAAGGTAAATATAAATCTGGCGGAGAAATCTGGTCTGGTACAGAAATTCTTTCCTACCGAACAATCCCTGTCAAGATATGAAACAAAATAGTAGTCATCACATTAGAATCCAAAAGAAGTGGCTGTCATGGAAAAGTGTGAACCTTTCCTTATTGTGCTGGACGACTCTTGTATGGAGACAAGACATTTTCTGAGGCGTCACATACCTTGATCATCATATGGGGCAGCAACAAAAATTTGGTCCCAGGGCTTTTCGCATGTTTAAGAGTAGCTATGGGTGCTAAGGCAAAATACATTCTCACTTTCTGAGCCAGCTCTGGCATGGTGGAAAATGCAATAAAGCCTGCAAGAGAAGGAATATGTCAGCGTGGATATCGAATATCTCAGAACTCATAAAATGCTTATTTTACTTCTGCCAAGCTATTTCAGCAATCACTTGTGACTATGTCCTCACTCTCCCAGGAAATTGTAAGTGCCTGGAGGGGGAAAAACAACAGCAGCAAAAACTCCTTTGTGTGACCTCTAACTTCTGGCTTATTGGATGTTCAGTAGTAGGTTCTATCGAATTACTGAATTAAAGTATTGAGTCCAATAATATGGACTTTGAGAATATTTATATATTGAGGGGTAACCATATGCTAGACACTTTGTTGCTGGTTTTTACCTCATTTAATTCTCAAGAGTTTATGAGGTGTTTTAATAAATCGCTACAGTGAAAAAATGAGAAATCGCCTCTTTGCTTGATAACAAGCATGTTCTATGACAGAATGGGTATAGCAGGATTTTGCCAGTTTTCTTTGACACCTATTTTTTTCTGGAATCCAAACTGTAAGGTAACATAGTAGACAAGTGGTCTAATGAACTGGATTCCAACTCATATTTTCACCATAAACTTGGTATGGGATGCTAATTAAGTCAGTCTGTGCCTCAGTTTCTATACCAATAAAATAGAGTCAAATTCCCCAAATTACCACTATACAGGGATACTGCCTGTGAAGCCTTTGGGAGAAAAGGGCTATTGTAAAAAGCCAGGGCACGGTCATTATATTTGAAATACTCCATGTCTACTTCAAAAGAGTCTGCCTGTACTGAGCTGTCTAAGTTGATGCTTGCAGGTTGTAGGGAGGGAGGCTTAGTAGGGAAAAAAAACACCCCTTGGAATCACATGACTTCTGTCCAGATCCCAGCAGGTAAGTATTAAGAAAGACTGATTCCTTCCCTTCTTTTCTCTTCCTGTATTAGGTGTGCCAGCCATGTGCAAAGGCAGGCAGAAGAGTGACCTGGTATTAGCACTTGCTCTCCCAACTGTACCAACAGTAGGACTGGGTTGAAAATACCTTAAAGTACACAACTATATTCTAGCTTAATTCTGATGATATAGAACTCCCCTTAAATGTCAAAATCTAAGAACTGTATATAACTTCTCCCATCAGAACTTCTCCTTATGCAAAGCAAGTTTGAGGTCTCCATATTAACAGTAGCACGGTTGACTAAAAGAGTAATCTTATACTTTTTTTGCTCCCCCCTTCTCAGAGTAACATTTAGCTTCATCACTACCATCTTTTTCTTCATGTCAAGTTGAACAATTTGATTATAGAGCAAAACTTTTTAAGACCTCTGGAAAAGAGAGTTAGAGCAGGCATAATACTTTAACTCTTTCTATGAAGTACATGGTGAGACATAGCATCCCCAGGATCAGTTAATGTTATCAAAAAATCCAGAAAGGAAACTGTGGAAGTCAGTGTCTTTTCATTCACTAGAAAGCACCAAGCAAAAATGAATGAACTGAACTTGTGCCCTCAGTTCCTGTAAGTGAGTGCTCACCTGTTCCCTTAGTCTCCCTTACCCTGTCCTTCACCTGTGGGTTTGGCTCAGGGTGAAGGTACAGAGCTCCTCTCATCACTCTCCAGAGATAGACAGCCTTCTTCTCCTCAAGGCACATACTGTGCCTCTCCTAATCTTCCTTCATTCTAATCTAAGCCAAGTACATTTTTCTGGTTGACTCTGGTCTGATATAAAGCCAGGATAGCCAGCCTCTATGCCCATCTTCCCAAGTAGGTGATCTGCATTCTCTGGGATCGTGAGTTAAGGCTTCTCACGAATTCATCAAAAACAAAAGGACACGAGCAGGCAATCACAGACATTGGCATTAGAAGGGAAAAAAAGAGAGATTTGAGTAAATCCCCCCACCTGTCCTGTTTATAGTGTGACACTGCTTAGTGTTTATTATTTGCCTGTTACACGCCAGACGCTGAACTCATTCAATGTGTTTATTGAGTGCACACTGAGTGCCAGGAACTGCCTTCACAGCTGCTTTAGATAAAATCCCTGCCTTTGCAGAGCTTATATAAATCATCATATTGAATAGTCCATCACCTCTAACACGCCTAAGAGGGAACTATTATCCACATTTTACAGATGTGGGAACTGAGGCCAGAGGAGTAAAATAATTTGCTTGATTACATTTACCTAAGAGGTGGTAGAGCCCAGTGTCTGAATACTTATCTTTCTGATTCCAAAGCCCTTGCTCTACCTACCATGCCAGAAGCCTCCCTCAATTCCATTTCTGTTTCCTGGAGCTCTTAGAGTCACTGAGGAGGATAAGGTTAGATGAATGAAGTGTAAGATGACTGATCTCAGGCACAATTGTTCACCACATGCTCACATTTCTTCTGAGTATACAAACCTGCTTTCCTTTGAACTCACCCATAGTGGTGCCCTGTGAATAGCCGACATAATAGATCTTTTCCTGGCCCGTTTTCTGCAAAATAAAGTTTATGACTGCAGGAAGGTCAAACCTAGCCATCTCATCATAACTACAAGAGGAAAAGAAAAAGTTATATGAAAAGTTATAATCAGAAACAAACAAAAACATCCCCCAAGATTGACAAACAAACCCTTGAATTGTCAGCCCCACATGCTTGTTACTGTGCCCCTCACAACACTAGGAATGGACTTGCATCAAGCCTGTGATGCACGGGTGCCTCTGGAGCCCCAGGTTGTTAGTGAACTGCTATTTCTGCAGATGTTATAGAGCAATAATCATCTTCAGTGAATATGCACTGAGCATACAATCCACGTCCTAGTAGAGGTGTCCTGTTATTCTGTTAGCAGAACAGCACAAGGTCATGCAGGTCCATTTATAGAAAAAGTATTAAAGATGCTATGAGGCCCTTCTCTGATGGATTGAATAAAGAGCAGGTTGAATGTCCAGAGGTAATTTAAATAAAAATATTAAAAACCTTTTGTAAGAGTGTGAGAGATGTGTTAGTTGAACTAATAGTCCCTAAGGCTTAATAGTTTCCTTATGTCTTTAATATCTGATCTCATCTCCTCTTGGGGACACTGGTCCTTGTCATAACTCAAAGAAGAGGTAGTCCCAGGACATCCCTTTGTAAGAAAATGGACATACATTTCTTTCATACCTGTCTTAATCACCTGACACCAGCCACCGTTCTCACCCCATTCACCATACCCAGTCTTTTACTTGGGGTACTGAATTTTCCCTACTACTTCCCTCAGAGAATCACTAGTCAACTAAGACAATCAAAGCTTATCATATAGGATGTTGATGAGCCAACCAAAGTAAATTACCCAAATACTAGAAGCCATAATTTTTTACCCATTTCTTCCAAAGACATCCATGTCCATCTCCACTCTCAAGATTTTCAAATACCTGAAAGCCCAGAACTCATCTTGGTCTATGGAGAGGGTCTTGTGCTTCCGAGACCAGGTGTTTCCCCGGCTGTTCCCCAACCACACGTCAAAACCGGCATCTGCCAGAATGAAGCCCAGGCTGTTGTTGGGCAGGTTGGAAATCCAGTTGCTGGCGTCTCCAAGCAGGCCATGCTGCAGCAACACCACAGGCCTAGAGCCTACAGAAAACAGAAGTTCATCTGTGGGAAATGTTCTCTACCTTCCTCGGTATCCTTTAATGTGCAAAGGCTATCAAGTTAGACAAATCTGTGTTCAACTGTTGATTCAGCTTCTTGCTAGCTTATCTCAGCCAGTTACTTAACCTTTATGTTTCTGACTTCCTCACCAGAAAAACAGAACTTTTGTTATAATTAAATAAAATAGTGTACAAGGATCAGACGGCACAATGCTTGGAACTGAAAAAGGATCAAAGTTCAACTTCCATTGTTGTTTTTGTGTAGTTAGTAGACTTGTCTAGCACCTGAGAGGATATTAGAAACACTCCAGGAGGTAGTGTAATATAGTGATTAAGGTGATTATTATATTAATCATAATGATTCTGTGTTAATAAGAGTAAAAATTATATTCTTATGTATTTGCATTTTGTATGTATAATAATATAATATATTACTATATTATTGTAATGTGTAATATGTAATTATGTTATTATATAATATTATATAAAGTTATATATGTGTATATATTAATGTCAAAACAGAAATAATTATATAAACACTATATATAACTATTGATATTATAATATTAAGTATACACACAGAGAAATATACATATGTAAAGTATATTACATATGTATATATTAAATATAATATACATATATTACATAAAATAAATAATATATTTTGTATCTATATTATATAAGATATAAATATGTATTATATACAACATATTATATAATGTAATATATTATATAATGGTATATGATTACATATTGTTCATAATGATTGATATTATGTTTTTAAAAATATATTTTATTGAT
>PVKM010040345.1:0-13475 GCA_004027735.1 Carollia perspicillata
CTGAGATCTCTTTTTGTCTTATTGTCATCTCCTAGGAAACCTATTCTGCTCAGGTCCCATGAGATAAGCTCTCTTCCTTGCCAGGAGCCTTTCACTTTGGTGTCATGAGTCATAATCTAACCTCCCAATATATCCTTCGATACACACGCATAGGAACCCCCCCCATAAATCCTTCCACACCATTTCTGTGGCCATCTGTTCATTACCTCAGAACTGCGAGGTGATTCTGAAGTCATGACCTTTAACTGGAAAAAAAGGTGAAAAACTTACCTCTAGCCTCAAGCCCTTTTGTTTCTAGTCTCATAATTTATAGAAATATAGAAATCTTTCCCATTTTTAGTAGAATAATCTACTAAGATGGGATTTTTTAGTAGTTCGATCTTTTATCACTCATATATGATACAGATCTCTGTTGTAATGATTCAGTCAAAAAATGTTAACATAATTATATTAAAAGCATTGTACATAATTAATGAATATGACGTATAGATTCTAGATGGGTAAGAATTGAGGCTAAGGTGTCCTCATACGTGGCATTAGTCAAATCTGATCTCTTGTTGACTCTAGTCTAGTTTGCTGACTTGTCAAGTCCTTGAAGTCTCATTGAAAGATAAACATTATTGATAATTGTACTTAGATGTTAACAGATATATTTGGTGGACATGAGCGGGTAGTGGCCATGGAAGCTAGATTGCAGGTGGATGCAATGGACAAATAAACCTCCATGGAGCAAAAATCCACTAGAACCAAGAAACTTGCTGGTCAGATTAAGCAATTAGGCTTGAATATGGGCAGAGAGCAGTGGGTTGTGATAAAGCACCAGGTAGAAGAGAAGTTGTTACTAGCTCAGTTCTCTTTGAGGAGCTCACTTACCCGGGGAAGAATGTGACTCTGTGATAATACTAAAAGAACCCTACCATGGTGGGGCATAGAAATTCCGTTGGAGTTTATGGAGGGGAATTTGGTTGGCTTTTAGATGGATATGTCAGCACCAGAAATCCAGGCATAGCAATGATAGAAGAAGCTATAAATAGGAATGTGAAAAATATATATGTCAGTGCCATCACGTGAACAGATCGCTCCTGCGGCCATTAGAGCTGAAAGCCAAACAATGTCGGATGGTGTCGGGGATGGATGGAAGATGGAGCTCCCGGAGCAGAAGGAGAGCAGGGGCTGCCATGTTTTAAAATGTCCCCAGAATATGATTTAATCAGGTGTGGTAAGATGACAGAAACAAAGACAACTACCTTTGAAAGAGGAGTTTATTACACACAATTCCTAAGACACCATGCCTCCTAGGACCACACAGGGGAAGCACCAGATTGCTTAGGAGGTGGAAGAAGCAAGGGAAAAGCATGGGTGAGACTCTCTCTTTACTGCCGTGGTGGGAAGTGGCTAGGTGCTTACGCCCCCTGTAAGGCAGAGAGTGAAAGTCAGATGTTGAAGTTTGCTGTTGTGGGTGTGTAATATAATTTTCATGGAGCTGCAAAAAACCAGGGTATAATAAAGAGGTAAACAACATGGTCCATGAACATGACCTTGTGACACTGGATGCCAAATCATCCATTAGAGAACCTCAGAAATGACAATTATGAGGGGGGCCTGAAAAACCTGAAAAAGGACAATTATGAAGGGTGGGGCCCTTGTGGTATAGGCTTCACCTGCTAGGTCAGTGTACTAGGGACTCATCAGTGTACTAGCTGGTGTTATTGTGAGAGGCTGCCTTTGGCTTCAGTGAATTGTTTTGAAGACTTTCAACACATTTGCCCATTTCATGATCAGTGATTTACTAGTGCACCTGTCCACACAGTGCTGAGTGTCCAGCAGCCTTTGATAAAAAACAGCATGACTCCCATGCTCCACCTTCCCTATTCACCCGATCTTGCCTCTGAGTGACTTTTTTTGCTTCCCCATGAAAAAAGTCCTCAAAGGGAAACATTTTGCTGACATGGAAGAGGTGAAACAAAAAGCAATAGAAGTACTAAAAGGCATCAAAATCAATGAGTTCAAAAACTATTTTGAGCCATGGAAAAACAGTCTTGATAAGTGTATTGTATCAAACAGAGAGTTTGAAGGTGACTGAAGTTTAAACATGTAAGAATAAATACACAATTTTTAATAAATAAATTTCATTATTTGGGGATCCTTCCTTGTATATGCAATAGCATGCAAATTAAGTGTACGGCACACCCTACTTTGGTGTTTTTGCACATATACCAGGAAAGGCAGGGGCTGAGAGGATTTTTACAGAGTGGCTGTAACAAAAACTGAGATCATTCCACTGTTCAGAGAGAGACACCACTTTGGTTACACTTGTAAACAAGTGAATTAACAGAACCTTGAGAAGATTTCTTATTAATAAAGCCCTTTTTAAAAATAATAAACTGGGGCTGCTGATGGATCAGTACCTACTTTTCAAAAGTAGAGCCATCTTGGCCCTAACTTAGTAATATAAAAATTAAGGCATTTTCCCCCTGAAGACAAAGAAAGAAGGAGGAAATAAAAAATAATTTTTCTAGAACTTGGTAATCCTGCCAGAACATGCCAAAGGAGGATTATGATTTTCTTCCTATAACAGGGTTATCTATTCTTGTAGGTTGTGGTATCATCTAAATGTTCATGGATGGTCTTAAATACACATAAATTGGTATACAATGATGAATGAAATATGAATTAAAGTGTTCTTAGACTAGAAGAGTAAATCATGATAATGTCAGTTATCTCTAAGGTAATGAAAACTGTTAATGCAATCCCATTAAATATACCAACGTTTCATGGATATTAACAAATTATATATGAACCTAAAATTGAATAATAAATATCTAGGAGTAGCTACAGAAACTCTGGAAGAGAAAAACAATATGAGGTACTACAGACGGAATGTTCACATCCCCCCAGAATTCACATGTTGGAATCCCTACTCCCAGTCTGATGGTGTCTGGAGGTTGGGCCATTGGGAGCCAGGTCACGGGGGTTGAGTAATGGGATTAGTGCCCACATGAGACGAGACTCCAGAGAGTCTCCTCATCTTCCTGCCTTGGGAGGGCAGCCAGAAGGCAGCCATTTATGGACAAGAAAGTGGCTTCTCACTGGACAAGGAGTCTGATGGCACCTTGATCTTAGATTCCCCAGGCTCCAGAACTGTGAGAAATACATTTACACTGTTTATAAATCACACAATGTATAATAAAATATAGCAGCCTGAATAGACTAAGACAGAGTGATAAGCAGATCAAATATCAAAACATGTTACAAAACCTGTAAAATTAAAATGTCATGGTTTGGGTTCATGAACAGATACAAAAAAAAAAAAAATCCAGGGTATTTCTAGAATCAAAATTCTAAAATAGACAAAATACACTTGCGAGTTCGATATACAATAATGTAGCATCTCAAATCAACTGGGAAATATAGATTTTTTAAATATAAGGTTTTGGGACAATTGAACAGGCATTTGAAAAAGATCTGTTTCTCATACGATATATTCAGGTCAGTTCCAAAGGACACAGCTCTATAAGCATATAACAGTCTTAGGAAAAAACCCACACCCTTAACAAGTTTGCATGTTTCTTCGACAAGAGACTTGACTTTTATATAATCAACTGCATTGTTTCAATGACTTTTTGATAAGGTGCAGTTTTATGAATTTAAGTTAATTTCTTTCAATATATTTAGAAATATAGAAAAAAAAGAAACCATTCGTGTAACCAAAAGTGAACCTACGCAAATGCCTTTATGATTTGGGAGTGGGCAGATCTGGAGAAGCCTGCCCAATGTTATTGAAAGAGCTGCATCCTTTCCGGAGTCTCTAGGAAGGAGTCTTTGTGTTTTCCAGCTTTCAGGAAGTGCTTGCATTGCTTGGCTTGTGGCTGTATCACTTTTACCTCCACTTCCATCTTCACATCTTTTCCTCTGACTTTGACTTTCCTGGCTCCCTATTATAAGGACCCTTGTCATTAAATTTGGCCCACCTGGATAATTTCTCCATCTCAAGATTTTAAAATTAATCATATCTGTAAACTTTTTTTCCATGTAAAGTAACATATTCACAGATCTGAGAATTAGGATGGGGGCATCTTTGGGAGGTCATTACTCTGCCTACCAGTCTTCCTTCTGGTTCTTAAAGATTCACACTGATTCCTTGTGCCAAATACACTCACCATGTTCTAAGGTCAAAAACATCTTAACCCATTATAGCATCAACTCAAAGTACATACTTTCTTCAGAATCTCATCACCTGAAAGTCACAGATCATATAAAAACGTTCTAGATTAGTAAAAAGTGGTATTCTAGATATGATCCATGGTGGGGAGACATCCCTCTCTATTTGAGGGCTTATGAAGCTGGAAGAAAAGTAACCTGCTTTCAGAATACGATGATGGGGCAAATTACTTGTGACTACCACTCATTCCTTCAAAACAGATGAACAATCTGAAGTTGTAATTGCTACTAATAAAATTTCTAATTCTTTTAGAATTCAGGGTCACTGAATTTTTGTGACTTGACCTTCATTCTGAGACTTTGTGCATGAAAATAAAGACTCCAGGTTTCTTTATAAAACAGACAAAAAAAAAAAAAAGAGGGAGAAAATGGAAGGAAAGGGGAATCATCAGTTTCAAACAATTTTGAAATCCAACTGGACAAACTTCTTTAGGCTCGAGGTCCCAGGAATGACCCTCTGGATCTTCAGGTTCTGACCTCTGTGCTCTGTGCCTTACCCCTAGAGTAATTCTTCCTTTTACCTGAATGATAGCACCTAAGGGTATTTTCGGCTGCCTAGTTTTATCAGCCTGTTTTCCACATGTAGGAACTCCAACAGGGAGTTTAACAGTCTTCTTTTATTTTGTCCTCTTTCCCTTTTGACCCGAGCTGGTAATGCTCCTTTTGGGATAAAATTCTCCAGACCGCTGTGGGTCTCCCGTGCATGTCAGGGAGACTCACTTCATTAGGTGGAGGCGTGCTGTGTCGTGTATCCTGGGCAGCCTCATCTCTGTCCTGGCGTCTGTTGAGTTGACTGCGGGGATCTGAGTGACAAGCCTGAGCACATACATGTCCATAACATGGGTGGATCTCAAATGCATTATGATGAGGGAATGAAGCCAATTTAGTCATGTAACATTTTGAAAAAGGCAAACTGTTACAAAGGGGTGGAAAATAATAGGTTAGTGTTTGCCAAATACTTCTGGGCAGAAGTGTGGACTGAAGGTAGCACAGGGAATTTGGGGGGCCATGCTGATGGAGCTGCCCTGCATCGTGCCTGTTTTAGTGCTCGTACATCTCTCCGAGTTAGTGTATGGTAGGGGAACGGAATCCCGCAAGAGTGAAATTTACTATATTGAAATGAAAAGTAAGTGACAAAAAATAAAAACAAGTGGGAAAAGTGGAAGGAGGCAAACTTTTAATTAATATTAGATGACTTCACTTTCTCATAAAAAGTTCCAAACAGAGAGAAAGTGAATATCAAGGGAAAAAATAAGCTTTTTGGGGGGTCTTAGGAATACATATAACTGGTGATAATACTGTACCTTCTCTCTCTGCCTGGTTCATATTTTCCAAGTAGGGCAAATCCCAGAGAAAATTCAGCACTTGTGTTTGAAGTTTCCTGTAAGGAGCTCTGCTTCAAAACTGAACATTCATTTCTGCAGCTTCCCAATGCAATTCAACAAAGTTAGGGTTAAACTTTGCATTTGAAATGTACGATATTTGCTGACCTTTAATTCATTGATAACAAAGTCATTCGGACACTCTACTGTAGGTTACTTGAGGATCAGATCTGATCCTGCCTCTCTTTGATTTTCTCAGTTTCTATCACAATCCCTTGCTAATGCTGCAGCCCCTCAGTATACCTATACTGAATGAACACATCTGTCAACAAACATTCTTTCTCAGAAACGCAAATAACCTATAGGCTTTGAGAATCTGCTTTCTTCATACTGGTTTATATTTTATATGTTTTCTACCATAAGCATGACTTACTTTTATAATTAGAAAAAAGCAGCACAGGTTATTTTGCAAAGGCCAACACGTCTTGGGGAGTTGTTTCAACGTTATTGCTTTTGTTGAGACAATCAAGTTCAATTGCACAAAGGGAGGGAGTTTTGACTTGGGAAGGGTTCAATAAGTCATTTGAGACAAAGATTTCTTTTGAGATGGGGCTTATAGCAGTTGAAGAACACCCAAGGTTTGATGAGAAGTCAGACAGAGATGCAGAAAGGGAGTTCTGAAATGAGCTTTTATGTTTTCAAAACATTTTTTCTCTCACCAGTACAACAATAATAACAGAAGGGAATAATTTTGCTTTTCTTCTCCTTCTTCTAGACAGAGTTGCTTCTGTACTGTGGTAACAGGGATCCAGGAAACCTCATTTATATCAAAACAGTGTTCCCTAAACCCCAAATCCAGAAACTAAAGCTGGTTGGGGACAAAATTCCTTAGGTTAGTAGAGAAATGAGAAAAAGCAGAGCAGTGTAGATGTTTTTCATTGAGCTGTTTACTTATTTTCTAAAATTTTGATATGCCTCTTCTCTAATTTTGATGCGAATATATCTTGACTGTATAGAGTGATCATGACAGCAGATCCCAGTGAATCTTAAATACTTTTCTGTAAAAGTTAAGATCTCGGCTTTACTGCACGACTGTAAACTCCTTGAGGGTGGGGAGCATGACTTTATCTTTACGCCCCCAGCACCACCACTCTGTGCCTGCCGCTGCGTCCAGTACATAACAGTTTATGTGTAAATATCTCTCGGCTCTCTGACTGTGGCAATTCAGCTGTGCGATGGATTGGTTATGTCTGTGAATTGGATTGGGATCTGCTCCCTCTGAGTACCTCCGTGGGTCATTCACTCCAAGTTGACAGGAAGTTCCTAAACAATATGTTCACATGCTGTAGGTTCCAAATATAACTTTTTTCATATCTTATTTGGTGTAGCTCTGACACTTTATTTTTAAATATATATTTTTTAGTTTGTTAACTTATGTTTAGTCTGACACCTTGAACAAAATGCAAGTTTCTCTGTGTCTAGTACAGCACCTGGCATATGGCAACCGCGAGAACTTTTTTTGTTCAGTGAGTCAGTGTTCTACTTCTCTGCCATCTGCAGAGAAGACAGTGTTACATTACATTCTGTGGTGCTAAGCACATTGGTTGAATAACCACATTTATAGTCTTGGCTCTCACCATTTCCATCACTGACTATGAGCTACTGTGACACAAAACCCTCAGGGGTGATACCTGGGTTGGGTATTAAAATATAAGTGAACAATTTTCAAATGTGAGTGTTGAGGGGTTGAAGGATGGAGGACGAGGGGAAATTCCAAGCAGGGAGAAAATTGTATCCAATGAAGCAGCATGTAGTTCCATCTTCAATTGGCCAGATTATGTTCTCTGTCTGGAAATATTTTCACTTTTGTAGGTCACATCTAGCCAAAATGATTTGGGGACTTCTAGTATTTTGTTGGCCTCTTCAGTGGACTAAACTGGTTAGATGCCTTAGACCAGCTCTTATAACATTTAGGTCTGTAAAATTTTACTGACAGAATCACTCAATAAATTGAATAAAAGTTCACATGTAAGTTTAGAACAGTAAATATTTCAGTAGCACATTATGGTTTTTAACATTCATTATGAGTCTCATAAAAACTGTGAGATAGGTAGAAAATGAATTCATTCCCATTTTTACTGGTTTAAAAACTGTGTCATATGCTGAATGTTCGTGTCTCCTCCAACTTTATATTTTGAAATCCGACCTATTCAAATGTGATGATATGTGGAGGAGGGGTTGTTGGGTGCTGAGCAGGTTGAGAGGAGATTGTATGAGCGGAATCCCCATGATGGAATGAGTGCCCTTATAAGAAGAAGAGACACCAGAGCTTCCTTTCTCCACCAGGTGAGCATACAGTGAGAATGAGGGCAGCCACCTACCAGCCAGGAGGAGGGCCGTCACCAAAAGCTGAATCTGCAGGCACCTTGAACTTGATCACAGTTCTCAGCCACCAGAATTGTGAGAAATAGTGTTTGTTTTTGTAAACCAGCCATTTGAGGGAATTTTGATATAGCAACCCACACTAAGAAATTGAGGTGTGAAGAGTTAAGCACAGTTCAAGATCACGTGGGCAGGGTGTGGCTGAGCCCGGACTTGAAGCCAGGTCTTCAGACCTCAAGCCCAGTGCTCCTAGTCTTCACTCACTCAGTCACTCACTTGCACACTCACTAACTTGCTAACTTACTATTTTTGTTCATTCCTTGAATGCTAATTTATTAAATATTACATTTCACTGACTTTTTAAAGTTTCCAAGCATCAGGTAAAGTGCATTTAGAATGGCTTAGGAATGTTGTTCTCAGAAAGACCTACCAAGGAGAGAACAGCGATGGGATTTGCAGATACCTGAAGCTGGATATGGGAAAGTGCAGGCTGGGAAGGGAATGTGGCTAACAGTAGTAAGTCAAGGTTCATGAGTAAGAAAGGTTTAGTCCCAAGGGAGTTGTCTCAGGGAGAATAAAATAAAAACCAAGAGAGGTAAATGCAATGCAGTCTGGATATAATTTCTGAGGTGACTGCTGAGGCAGGGGCAGGATAACATAAGGGTCTGGACCACGTGGGGCACGGAGCTCATCTAGAGCTATGGGAGTGAGCAGAAAGACTCCCCAGGGCTATGGGAGTGAGCAGAAAGACCTCTACCCCAGAGGGCTAAAGGTCTTTCAGATGCCGTTGCAAAGGGAATCCTCACAACCCTTCCCCTGGACATACTTAGATGTTTCATTGATCTAGGATAGCCAGTGTTTATTTTTATCCCAAGGCTGAGGAGTGTATCCATTTAGCTTGTGGAATGTTCTTGCTGCCCTGCTTTTTCAGAATCACATACCAATAATGACAAAAACAAGATTCAGATCCAATGCATTAGGGCAGAAGATGTAAATGTAGATAACTGAACAACTTTGTCATATTACAAGTTCAAATGGATTCAGAGTACCCCACACTGATCACCTTATGCTAAATGATTGTCATCAAGGACAATTATTTCCGGCATTTATAGCGTTCTACTTTAAGAGCTGGTTATAAATTTTATATCTTAGAATGTATTTAAAATTTTTTTACTTTGCTTTTGCTTGCGTTTGAGGGAAGAAACTAATAACGCCGAGGCAAACACCAGCACTGGGAGGCCAAATCATGTTATATACCACCAAAAATAATCTCTTTTCTCTTTTCCTCTTTCTCTTCAGCTGCAGTCTGTGCAGATCTAGTTTTGTGGCTTTCATTCCATTTGGAGCCTGTAATTCTGCTGTCAGCCATTTCTCTGCTCCCAAACTCTGTACTCCATTTTCCTTTACTTGGGAGTAGCGTCCCTCCATGACAGAACTGGCATCCCTAGACAATGTGTAAGCAGGATGCTGTTTTTGAACTTTCACAATTTTTAATGGTCTACAAAGGCATGTAGTGTCTCTGATGAGTTAGCATCGGATCCGCTAATTGAAGCCTAAGGGAAGAATGTAAGTAATGCTTCACCAGATCGCAGTGTCGAGCCTGGACAGAGAGTGATGTTACATAATGTAAGAATCCCCATGATACATCAGAGAAGTGAGGAAAGGACCAACTGCTGTTTAAAAATACCTCCTCAGAACTACCCAAACTCTATTATGATTACAGTGATTTCTTTTCAGAGACTGCATAGAATCTGTGAGAGAAAATGAATATTTTTTTAGAAGCCCCTAACCTTCTATGTAGACGAAGGTTCCGGCTTCCTATATAATAGCTTTGCCATTTCCAGCCTCTATATATTCATCTTCAAGTGCAATTCCTTATTTATGGAAAGTCTTCTGCCCTTGCCTCTTAGTGTTCGTTTGTTTGCTGTGGGATTGAGGTTTCCATGACTGTCATCTGATCCTGGACATAGCCTTTACCCTCGTGTGAGAGAGACTTCTAACCAGCAACTTTCCAGGTTCACTTCCAGGTTCACTCTCCTTTCACTGCCCCTGAGAGTCCATCACAGTGACCATACAGCATGGGAGTGTCATCGTTATTAGGCCTGTATAGGGAGAGGAAGCAGTAAGGGCCATACTGCTGCAAATACAAAGGAGGAAGGTGTGATGGGGGAATGCTGGGAAAAGCCTGGTATACTAAAAAAGCAAAGGTGAAAAGAAATGGATGGAGGCTTTCAAGTCCAAAACCTTGCTCCAAGTTTACTCTTTGAAGAGATTGTTCATCAGCAATAATGAGAGAGTTGGGTAGACTGGTGGAGAATGACTGTGGAGTAGAAGAAGGTATTTTTAAAAAATAATTATATAGCAGTTGGAATGACGAGAGCAGAAAAGGCTCTAAAATCACGAGTGCCCATGGGATTTGATCTGAGAGCCTCACCCCTGTTGTTCTCAGTTTCTTCCTCCAGAAAATGAGTGCAGCAGGTGGTACCTAGGGAACTAACACCGGCATTTCATCGTCTATTGTTCTATGAGCATGTTGGCTTTGCGCGTTTGCAGTTTTCTTTCTGTTAAATTCCTGCTTCATTTGCTAAAGAAAATGGAAGTTAACCTCCAGGGAAAACTGGCTGCCTGTTTTAGATCCTGAAGGACTATATGTTCAACTTGATTCAAAGGAATAAGCATTTATTGAGTGTCTAATATGCACTTAGTTAGTAACATAAGGACACCAGTAAAATTCACAGGAAAAAAATGGTCCAATATTTTTTTAAATAAAGAACTAATAATCTCATTTTTGTTTTGTGAAAAAATGTTAAAGGAGATTCATTGGGCATCCATTAGATTTGTAATTAAGGTGATTCTTACCTCTATTTAGTGAGTCAGGAGCCCTTGAGTTTGAGGTCCAAGAGAGCAGAAGTCCAGGAGGGCAAGAGTGGGTTTGCCACTGTGCCTCGAAGTGCTTGTGAATATAATAACTGGGCTTGTCTTATTGGCAAAACCCACTGTGACTTTCTCTTTGGTTCATTCTCAACTCTGTGTCTGCCTCCCCAACCTGAGCTCCCGGTGAGGACCTGTTAGAAATTCTGCATAGAGCAGCAACTTGATAACATAAGTTCTATCATTCAACCTCAGATATATTCATTCAATTAAGGACTGCTATAACTTACAGTATTTCTTACATGTTATTTATAAGACTGACATTTTTTGCAATATTCAGAAAAGAAAGAATGAGGTTTAATATTTAAAGATTGGCTAATTTTTTTTAGAATTGCTATTAAATTAGTTCTTTAATTTCAAGTCTACATAAGCAGTGGAAAAAAATAAGTGGAAAGTTTTTTCAAAATGTAATTGGGGAAATCCTCAAGTCAGATGCTTAGACTGGAGCCTGGTTCTTTGAAAATGAACCAAAGAGGATGTGAAATTCTCTTTCTTCCTAAGTTACAGAGAAGGTGTCAGGTATGCAGTAGTGTGTGGTGAGGGCTGGGAAGGGTAGGGGCTAGTGCTCACGATGACCTACTTCCAGTACCATCTTGTAAAATGGGATTGTCCTATGTCATGCACTAAAAATACCAATGGATGTGTAGAGCGCTCAAGAATTAAGAAAGACTTTGGATGCTTGTTATTCGTGTATACCTTGAAAAGTAGGCTATTCTATGTTGCACTACAAGGAGCCACAGAGAACGATTTTATGGATGAGTATTGTAGATAGGAGAGGGAGTGACTCAATAAAGAGCACAGTAACAGATACTGATACGGTTAATATAAAATAAAATGGGGATCAAGGGTGAAAAATCCCTCAAGCAGACAAAAACATTTAAGCCACATAAACAAAACTAAAGCTAGCTTACGTTATGAACATAAGCAAGATTTAACTCAGGTTATTTTTCATAAATGCCTCTGATAATCATATAAGAAAGTTAAGTCACCTTTCTAAAGTGGTATAAAATAGTCACTTGGAACCATTCCCCTGCTCTCTGGACATCCCCAGCATAATAACTGATTATTATATAGATTAAACAATTTCTTCATTTTCACTTTATAAGCCTCTCTGTAATGTCATGCCTCTGAGCTTCAGATCACTTTGGATTTGTAGAATCCCAGCTCATGAACTGTTATTTTTGAACAACAAACTCTTATTAAGTACTATTTTACTGAAATGATTTAAATTTTTAATACTTCTGGATTTTTGGCCACACACACCCAGAGCCTCTTTGAATTTAGCTGCCCCACCTGCCACCCTTTGCCAGGGCATCTCTATACAAACTTATGTCCACAATAAATTGTTTCAACTTATAGATATATAAAGAAATAAGTACATAAGTTGGACTAAGGCATTGCAATAGGTTCTTTCAAATTTTAACTAAGAGGCAAAGGTGGTCAGTAATTCCTTGAACTGAAAGAATAATTACAGTCAAGGCTTTAGTCAGCACCAGTTCATGTGAGATACATGACTTGCGGCTGTGTAGAGGGGTGCTGAGAGGATACTGAGAGAGGGGACAAGAGCTGGTCAGTGACACAGAGCCAGAGTAAGAAAGAGAAGGGGACACACCTGACCCGATTCCTAACTTTCTGGTTCTCAACTTCAGGTTCCATGAAGTCTGGCTATATTTAAATTTAGGGCAATAGTTTCAGTCTTTTAAATAACCACAATCCTGTGACTTTGCTTCCATTAGTTTTTTTTTTGGGGGGGAGGGCGGTTATTTTGTAGTTGTCTATGAATTTTAGAATTATTTTTTCTGGTTCTATGAAATATGCCATTGGAATTTTGGTACGAATTTAATGGAATGTGTAGATGCTTTTGGTAGTATGGACATCTTGACAATGTTAATTTTTCCAGTCCATGAGCATGGAGTATCTTTCTGATTATCTGTGTCTTCTTCTACGTCTCTCATCGGCGTCGTTTAATTGTTAGTGTACTGATCTTTCACCACCTTCATTAAACTTATTCCCAGGTATTTTATTCTTTTTGATGCAACTGCAAATAGGATCAATTTCTTAATTTCTTTTTCTGATAGTTATTGGTGGATAGAGATGCCAGAGATTTTTGTATATTAATTTTTTATCCTGAAGCTTTATTGAATTCATTTATTAGTCTTAACAGTTTTTTGGGGGTGGAATCTTTAGGGTTTTGTATATGCAGTACCATGCCACTTGCAAATACAGTTTTGCTTCTTCATTTCTGATTTGGATACAATTTCTTTCTTTTTCTCGTCTAGTTGCTCTAACAAGGACTTCCAAAGCTATGCTGCATTAAAGTGGCAAGAGTAAGCCTCCTTGTTTCTGATCTTAGAAGAAAAATATTCTGCTTTTCACAGTTGAATATAATGTTATTTATGTGTTTGTCATATATGGCCTTCGTTATGTTGAGGTATGTTCTCTCTATACCCACTTTGTAGAGGTTTCTAAATCATAAATAGATGTCGAACTTTATCAGAAACTTTTTCTTCATCTATTAAGATAATCATATTATTTTTATCTCTTATTTTGTAATGTGATTTATCACATTGATTTGCAGATGTTGAGCCATTCTTGCTTCCCTAAAGTAAAACCCGCTTC
>PVKM010040346.1:0-13482 GCA_004027735.1 Carollia perspicillata
TAACAGACTTTTTGGGCAACCCGATAGGTAAGCTGTAGTAATGATAACACCAACTCCTAAGACCTGCTTCCCACAACTCTAAATTAAAAATGGTAATATTTTATACTAATTTTTAAGCATAAACCTAGTAGTTTCAAATTCAAGAACATTAATTTTCCTGGATGTTGTAAGAAGCTACAAAGACCAGGCAGGGGATTCAGTTCTTCCACCAATGAAAGCCTCCTCAGAGAATTCAACCATCCTGTAGTAGGCTTTGTTTTCAACTCCAAACAACCTTCAGTTTGCTAAAAGTCAATGTCCTTGCTTTAAACAAAATGAAAAAAATGTTTCAAATCCTAAAACCAGTAATACAAATCAGTAAGTTTTGCAGTCTGAATTTCAGTTAGGTTAAACTTTCCCATAGTACTTAAGGTAAAACAGAACAAACAGTTAAGATAATAGGCAAAAATCTTTATCCTATTTACAGCCACTGGAGAAAAAAATATGCTCCTTAAAATGTGAAAGGATTTCTTATTGAAACTGCTGGTTTAACTGAAACACAATATGAAAAGAACTCTGCTCTATTTATGACCAAATATCAGACCATATACCACAAAGGAAGAAATACTACCTGCATCCTAAATTCTTCTTCATACCATTTGGACAATAAGCAGGTTGAAAAAACATGCTGATCTTAAAAATGTAATATTTCTAGGCAAGACATCTGGTCAAACTGATACAGTTTTACAACAAACGTGTGCTGGAGATCATACCTTCCTCATGTTTGGATTTTGTTTTCTTTTTCTAAAACAGTGTACTTGATCCTTAGCACCACTCCCCCACCTTTCAGGGAAAAAAAAAAGGAAAGAAAATTATAGTCAACAGATTACTTTCTCCTTGATATCTCATTTTGGGCTTGGAAGAATTAACATGATTAGTACAATTAAGGAAGGGTGAGATCAAAATAAATATGAAAAAAACAAAGAGGATTAAATCAACATAGGACCCCAATTTTGATTTTTTTCTAATTCCTTATAGGCAGTTAAATGCTACTCTAAGGTTAAACAGTTACTTGAGTCTTAAGAGGTAAAACCTATTGCAAAATATGAGTTTCTTTGCAAACAGGGGAAGAACATAAATACCCATTCCACATATATACTAAAATCGGCTGTTCCTGGGTTTGAGTAAAGACGTACTTTGCCTGATTTCTTAGCTTTTAAAGAAATTTTAATATCACCGAAAGCACTTGCTTAAGTGAACATTCAAATGTTAGAACTCCATGACATCAGGAATCACTACCCTGCCTAGAAATCTACAGATAAAAATATCCCACAATTAAATGATTTCAGTATAAAACAAAGTTAAAAAACGAACAGCCCAAATCCTAATTTTTGTGAATGCAGTTTCATGAAAACATAAATGAAAAGCAGTACCTTCATAACTGTCATCTCACTCAGATTTATCTATATTTAGGTCTGCATTATGCTTCAAAAGTTATCTTTCTTTTCTATATTTTCAACTGCCACCAAACCTTGTTTCTAAAATTTCAACTCAGAAAGCAGTGTCTTCCACATAAATTCAAAAACACTTGTTTTTAAAAGAACTTGGCTGAAAATTTCAACACTGGACCCGTCCCTAATTCTCTCCTTCTGCATCTAGTTCATTGATGGGCCACAAATTTAATACTGATAAAGATAATGACGTTCTTTGAGGCATTATATAAAGATCCCTATGTTTTTGGAAGATGATGGTTTTCAGGAAAGAATGCCAGTTTTAGGCATTTTACTAGGTATTCTAAGTTGAAATATTTTATAACTAAACCGGGAATTAAAAATAAGCTCCTAAGACAGCCTCATACTTGAACGTTCACAAGTTACCTATTGCAAAATTCCTCCTTGCTTCCTGCAGCCTGAAATAACCTTTTTTGTCCCGAGAGTTTCACATTTTTTCGTTCTCATAAATGTGGTTCCTTGAAAATGTCTCTTCTGACTGGCACACTCCTAAAGGGTGGGACCGTATTTTGAATTATTTCTACGCACAGTTATCTCCTTCTGAGCTGACACACAGGAAATGTTCAATAAAATATTTGCTGAATTTCGCGAGCCACGTGACACTCCCTGATCAATCTTCCACAGCAAACCGGACCTTTTGTGCAGGTGGAGTTTTATGCCAGCAGCTCATTCTGTTCCTTTCCTTGCGCGCATCAAGCACGCCTCTTCACGGAGGCTCATGAGATGGGCTATGTCTGCAAGAGTATCCTCGCCATACGGCTCATGCCCACTTACTTGGTCAGTGTTAGGCAAACGAATCAATACCTGAATGATTGTTGCGCACGGAGCTCTTTAGAATTCTCAGCTCCCCAAAGTAGGCCAGCATCCGCCCCCTTCCCTTAAACTTCTCTCTCAGCGATGCTCCCACGCTCTTACACCCACCTTGAAGAACTCAAGCTGTCCAATTACTTGCTGCGTACCTAGCGGTGATGGAGACGCGCTGAGTTTGCTACCGCTCTAGGTCGCGGCCCCAATGTTTAAGTCTATGAAAAAAGAACCCTTCAGGGTGGGATCCCCGGCCCGAGGCATCCCTAACCCATTAGCCTGGCCCCAGCCTCACGGCTCCCCGCACCACTTCTTTTCCCTTCATCCTGCAGCTTCCGTCCTGCGACAGTCCCGTGGTGTTCCCGACCGTTGGGTTAGTTCAAGGACTTGGGGGGCGAGGGCACGCTGTGCGCAAAGCCACGAGGGCTGAGGCGAGCACCACTGGGTCCGCCTCAGGCCCCCGAAGACGCGGACAGGGCCCGGCACAGAGAGGAACCCCCGAGGCGTGAGCGCGGGGGGCACCCGGCCTCTCCCCGCTCCTCAGGCTGGCGCTGTGGGACTTGGAGATATCGGGGAGGCCAGGCTAGCCGCCCTGGGCCGGTCAGACACCCAGACCGGCCCTGTCCGGTCAGACACCCGGGCAGGGACGCCCCTCAGCGGAGGTCTCTGGAGAGGTGCTGCCGAGGGGAAAAGATGGCAATTCGGGAGCCCCGGCCGGACAGGAGCGGCTAGGAGGGACTGCCCTTCTCCACCGGTCCCTCACCTTCATGGCCGCTACAGCCGCGTCTCCGTCGGCGCTGCCCGCAAACTCAACACCATAACAGTTCCTCGCACAGACGCTCCCGATCGTTCTGGACTGCGATTTGCAGGGCGCCCCAGAGGCGACAGAGCGTCCGGGCGTAAGGGGCGTGGTCACGCCCGCCGCGCACCGCCCGGAGAAGCGCCGAGCGGCGGCCAAATTGACCAATCCAGAGCTGACACTCGGGGGGCCTGTCACCAGATCCAATCAGGTAGCGGGTAATGGGGCGGGGCCTCCGGCGAAGCCGGGTAGGCGGAGGAAGACTCCATCCGGGCTCCAGCAGGCAAGGGCGCGCCTGGGCGTGGCGGGAGGTTTTCTGCTGGCTGTTTCTTCTTCGAGTTGCTGAGATGGGGATCAGCGTCCCCGGAGGAACCCGCGCAGGAGGTGTTTGGCTTTAGGGCAAGTTCCCCAGGCAGTGAGCAGGGAAAGGGGCGTTGTAGATTTGAAAATGCCGGTATTGAAGGCTTTTGTTATAACTGTCAGAGCAGGGCCTCAGAGTTCTTCAAGCTTCTCACAGTCGCTAGTGACTTAAGTTTCCCCACTCGAGGGTCCGGCTAGCAGCGGACGTGGTTTTAAAAAGGCTCTTGAAAACACTTCAACTAACGGTTCTCAAACCCCAGCTGCTCTTTTAGAGCCATGTTCAAAACAACCAAATTCTAGCACAACGCGAGAATTCGGGTGAGCCCCTGGAGTTGACTTTATTTGAACAGAAAAAGTGAGGTTGTGAAGTATCGGTTGTTTCAGCCTACCTGGATGGCACTCAGCTGGTTTTCCTACACTCCTCCCTCTCCCCTCCAACTCAACCAGTATTTTAAGTAGTTAAATAAGAAAGAGACGCGAAGATGTCAATTCACTCCTCATAAGCACCTAAGACCGTTGTACTCCATGGTAACAGATTTGCTTATAAGTGCTGTCTCTGATTAAAAAATAAAGCCACGCCACTTTCTTAGGCCAGAATGATACTTTTTTTTTTTAGTTTATTTTTCTTGTGTCAAGCATTGCCCGGGGAATTAATTTAACTTATCCACTGTAGTCCTGGATTTTCTTCTTTGGAAAAATGCAAAGAAAGGCTTTTATTCACATGTATGAGTAGTCGCTGAGCTTCATTGGAAGAGAAACTATTCATTCTTCTGATGGTCTGGGCACACAAAGAAATCTCAAAATTTGCTGGTGATACAGAGCCCTATCCCCCCATTAGAAAGGAAGTTGGCAGGTCTGCCTCAAGAGTTAATGAAATAATACCAACCATAAAATTTTTTAAAAAGAGTTCGTGAATAAGCACATGAAGAGAAGCTCAACATTATGAGGCATCAGGGAAATGCAAATCAAAACCACAATGAGATACCACTTCATACCCATTAGGATAGCTAAAACCAAGAAGACATAATAAGTTTTGCTGTAAATGTGGAGAAACTGAAACCTTAATACATCGCTGATGAGACTTAAAGGGTGCCGCTGCTTTGGAAAAGTCTGGCCGTTCCTCACACTGTTAATTAAACACAGAGTTACCATAGGACCCAGCAGTTCCATTTATAGGCATAAATAAACTCAAGAGAAATGAAAACTACTATCCACCAAAAAAAAACCCTTGTACATGAATATCCATAGCAATATAATGATAATAGCTCCAAACTGAAAACGACGCAAATGTCCATTAATAAATGGATAAATAAAACGTGGTTTAGCCAGACAATGGAATATTACTTAGACAAAATAAGAATGAAGTACTGATGATACATGCTACAACGTGGGTGAGCCTTGAAAACATTATGCTAAGTGAAAGAAGCCAGTCATAAAAGATCTCATGTTCTATGATTCAATTGGTGGCAAGAGGGCACCAGGCATTAGACCAGTGGAGTCAGACCGGACCTCAGTTCAGCAACCTCAGCACTTGAGTTCTGGCTGAGACAGAATTCAGAGCCAAGACTCAAACACAAGGAAAAGTTTATTTGGAAAGTCACACAGGTAGAAGTGAGTCTGAGAAGAAATGGGCTCAGGAAATAAGTTACAGGCTAAAGAAGGGTTGTTGGAGCTTAGGAAAGAGAGAGGCCCAGAAAACCCACCTGGGGGAAAGGGGTGGTGAAAAGCTTTGGAGTGCTCCCTGGGGCTACACTGGGTGATCTGTCCAAGGGCATTTATCTGGAGGTCTTGGGAGGGTCCCACAGGGTATGTTCCAGCTTTCCAGGTGTGTCCTTTCAGGGTCATGGTCTCTAATGATTGGCCGGCACCATGTGCGGGTGGAGGTGGGGTCATTACTTGATGCAACTGGTTCTGATGTCAGCCATGATGTTGCTCATCTGGATTTGCTGCTTCTCTGGGCCTAGAGCTGAAACACAATGGAGGCTTAGGTGTATTTGCCGAAGATCAGAACCTCACTGTCCTGGGGGCTTAATGCTTAAGGGCTATTCTCTGGCCCCCTTGTTTGTTCCCAGTCTAAGGGAGTCTGGCAACATGCTAGGGGAGGAAAGGTTACCTTGGGGCAAGATCCTTGTTATCCCAGTTTCGCCCATTGCTAAGCACCTGGGGCCCAGGTCGCCTTCTGTACCTGGCCCATCATCTGTGCTCTGCTCATGCCTAGCTGCTTACCACGGTTTGGTATATGTGAAGTGTTCAGAATAGACAAATCCATGGAGACGGAAAGTAAAGTAGCAGTTAGTTGCCTAGGGTATAGGGAGTTAGGGGGAAATGGAGTGACTGCTGGTGGGCACAGGGTTTCTTTTTGGGGGGTGATGAAAATGTTTTAAAATTGTGGTGATGGTTGCACAACTCTAAATATACAAAAAATTATTAAATTGCACAGTTTGAATGAGTGAATTGTATGGGATGCGAAGTATATTTTAATAAAGCTGTAATAATAATGATTATAATAAATATTGACATACAACAACAACAAAAAAAAACTAGTTAATGCAGCTAGAGGGAGGCAAGAGTGAAACAAAACAACCAAGAGTGGGGAGAGATTTAAGTATTGGAGACCATTTAAAACTGCAATCCTCGCAGAAGACTTGTCTTATTCTGTGCCTAGAATAAAGCAAATTCCCAGCAAATGTTTGAGTAAATTATTTCTTCCGAGAAGATATATGTTATTTTAAAAAATAAGGAAATAAATAAAATGCAGGAGTTCACAATCTCTAAATGTTTGGAATTGGGACCTCCTAAAGACTGAGGTATTTTTGAACTTAAACATCATACTTTTTCAATATAGAAGTGCATTATGTTATCAATTTTCTTTCTTTCATACTTTATATATAACACCCTTTTTCAGTTGTGTAATTGTGGTTCAGGAAAATGTGGTCTTTTTCCTAACCTAGTCATAAACAGCCTAATACTTTGTATTTGAGTCAAAAAGTATTACCAAGATAGGTGGGATAAATTATTGCAGTAAAACTACTTGCTCTGGATATATTGAGGCTGTTCTTTAAGTTTGTTTTTTTATACTTCAAAAAATTATTTTTGACCTAAGCACATTGTGCTTAGGTCAATTAAATAATTTCAAAATCTCAAATTCAAGAAGCAGCAAAAGTTTCATTATCTAAAATTCTTTTAAGTTAGTGAATAATCTTCCTTTCAACATCATGTGTACTCATAAGACAAGAGGGTAGAAAGCTAGTTAATTTTACTCCAGCAATGGACTCAATAATAAATCATATCAACTTGCTGTAATAAGCCCCTTCTTGTCTTGGAAAATTTCAAACATATAAGAAGCAAATACAAGGGTGTAATGAAGTCCCGTGTATTCATCACCCAGTTTTTAACAATTCTCCGCTTTCTATCATTCTTCTCTCCTCTCCAGCATTTGCATCTCTCCACCACACTTCCACCCACCTACCCCCATATCTGAGTTGTTACACCATTAAATTAGCGCATGACGGTTGCCTAGCTATGAGCCAAAGGAAAGTATCTGAGAATTGGATCTGGTTTGCTATGAATCTGGTTTGCTATGTTGTGTTTGTCCTTGGTCACCTTCACAAATGTAACTATTTACCCAAAATAATCCATCTTCTTTGTGGCCAATGCTTAAATTTCACATTTAAAAGACTAAAGGGATTCTCCACCTATCCTCATTTAACCTGAGTTTGCAAATACCAAAGTTGTAGGTAGGTCATAAAATCTACCCACTCATGAAATGAAAAAGTGTCTCTTCACCGAATGCTTAAGCCAGGTCCTATCTGTATTCCAGCTGTCTGATTGACTTCTGCTACAGCAAAAACAGTTTCAACAATACTTAACACGGCACTTCAGAGCGCTGTCTCTGCGGTTGCAGACCAGATGGTTCCACATGTTCTTTTGTTTTGGACTCAGAATCTCTTTGGAATTCTCCTGGTTAATTACTTTGCTGACTTAACATATAACTCTTTTCTGCCTTAAGTTTCTCCATCTATAAAATGGATATAATGAGCTCTGGCTGGTGTGGCTCAGTGGTTGAGCGCCAGCCTGCAAACCCAAGGGTCACCAGTTCAGTTCCCAGTCAGGGAACACACCTGGGTTGCAGGCCAGGTCCCCAGTAGTGGGTGTATGAGAGGCAACCACACATTGATGTTTCTCTCCCTCTTTTTTTTCCTACCTTCCCTCTCTAAAAATAAATAAATAACATCTTTTAAAAATATAAATTAAAAAAGAAAATGGACATAATGATTATTAACTGGCTTTGGTCTTATACTGCCCTGAATGGTTGAAGAACCCTGATGTCTAAAGTGAAATGAAATCACAACTTTAAACTGGTTTCCAGAGAGTACAGCAAACAATGTAGGGCCATTTTATATCTCTCTGAAATAAGTTGGAGCATGTTACGGGCTATTCCCTGCCCCCCATGATTCTCCTTAGTAGACAAAAGGGGACAAGATTTTCCTTTCATGGCTTGGGAAACTGAGCCACAGAAGTGAGCTCTCTTGCCTGAGGCTTATGAGACTTATGAGGCAGTGATGAAAGTTTGAACAGCTGCCAAGTCTCCTATCCCTAGCCCAGTATTTTGCTCACCTGTATTACTATTCTTCTTCTAATAAAGAGACAGATATTACGAAACAAGTTATTTCTTGTACATTAGATCTGCATTCACAGTCATTGGGATGGTGGGCGGGTGAAACGGGTGAAGGGAGTCAAAGGTACAAACCCAGTTATAAAATAAGTAAGTCATGGGGATGCAATGGACAGCATGGCAGCTACAGTTAATTATGTTGCACTGCACATTTGAGAGAGGCTAAGAGGAAATGTTAAAAGTTCCCATCACAAGAAAAAGAATTTGTGTGACGATGTCTGGTGATGGATGTTGACTAGACTTATTGTGGAGATCACTTTGCAACATATACCAATATTGAATCACGCTGTACTATGCAGGAAAAAATTGTGAACATTTAAAGCAGGGTTTTCAACTTTGGCACTGTTGACGTTTGGACCTGTGCTGTGGCTCCAGACACCACAGTCATCTAAGGAATTCCCAGGCTAGACCTGCAACTCGTTTCCCTCGGCTGCAGACCATGCACATCTTCACCTGCGGAACAGATCTGCCCGCTCGTGACCCATTTCCCTTCCACTTCCGCGCCTTTTCCTGGGTCCCTGTCTTGGTATGTGGCACCACACCAGAGACCTGGGAGTCATCCTTGACTTTGACTTCTCTCTAAATCCCATATCCAGGCATTTCTGTCCTCTACTTTCTGCTCATCTCCATGACTTCAATCCCTTGGCCGTGACCCATGCTCAGGCCACATCTTCTCCTGACTGCCTTTCTGTTCTTAGCCTTGCCCACGTCCAATCTATTCGCAACCCTGAAGACGAATTGCCTTTCTATACTGCACATCTGACTTTGTCTCTCTTCCTGCTTTTGTTTTTAAAGATTTTATTTATTTATTTTTAGAGAGAGGGAAAAGGAGGAAGAAAGAGAGGGAGAGAAACATCAATGTGTGGTTCCCTCTTTCATGCCCCCCACCGGGGACCTGGCCCGCAGCCCAGGCATGTGCCCTGCCTGGGAATCGAACTGGCTTTGGGTGGCAGGCCAGCACTCAATCCACTGAGCCACACTGGCGAGGGCTCTTCCTGTTTAAAACCCTTTGGGGCTTTCTCAGTGGCTTCATGATAACACCCGAACACGTTAAAATAGCTTTACGGGGCCTTTCCTATTCCCTGCTCATCCCTCCAGTCCCATCTCCCACCAGCCTCACCTTACAGCCTCCACTCTCATCACACTCAACTGCATGCAGTGCCCTAAGTGGGTCATAGTCTCTCCCACCTCTGGGCTTTTGCACATGCAATTTCTCTATTGAAGGAGCTCTTCACTGGCGTCTTTACCTGGCTATTATCAGTCAGCTTTTAGGTACCCTCTCTGTATAGTTTTTCAGGGAAGCTTTCTCTGAGCCTGCAATAGTGGGTCAGATATGCTAATGTATGTATATCACACCCTACACTCTGTCATAGCATTTGTTACATTGTATTACAACTGCTTTTTCTGGGGGGTGGTTGGCTGCTGCTTCTTTAAAACTGAGGTACAATTAGGATGTCATGAAATGCATAGATCTTAAGGCCAGTGTTTTAGTGACTACACACACCCATGTAATCACCACCTAAAACAAGACATAAAACATTTCCATCATCCCAGAAAATTCCCTTATGTTTCTATCTAGTCAGCACCCCCTCCCGCCAGTGAAGACCCACAAGAAGCAAATTACTGTGTAATTGCTTACTCGTCTGGATAGACTGGAAGCTCCGTGTCTACCTTCTTTACATGTTTCACAACCAAGCACATAATAGGCGCTAAATAAATAGGGGTGCATGCATGAACGCATGGGACATGGATAGAATGGGTGGAAAACTGGAATGATTATATTATTTTACTTGGCTATCTTGAAGGTTAACATTGCTAACTCTAATAACAATAGTACCTGAGACAATGTTTACAGATTTTCTTGGAATAATATTTCCGTTCTGTTCCATAGTTAGCTTCAGGTGTTCTCTTGATCTGACCATCTGCTTTTTACTCCTGCTAAACCTACGTACTTGATAAGAACCTTACTTCCAGTTTGTAATTTTGAGGGACTCCAAATCAAGGGTCTCTGCTTTCCTAGATTAAAACTTATTATCAAATGCTTTTGTAGATGCTTGTTAAATGTCATACGGAAGTTATTAGCATATGGGATCAGGTGAAATAAAAGAAAACTAAATGTTATTGTACCAAGTGACTCATGAACACAGCAGAAAACAGAAGCACCCTGTCTCCCTGGGCCCTTGTCCAGGTTCTTTACCTGTGCTGGGAGTGAGAAGCTTCTTGTCTACATTAAAATTCAAAGAGTAATCATTCCATCCCCAATAATAGTTGTTAAAGACAAAATAAAGCTTTGTGATTCTCCATTATTTGGAAACTCTTGTTTCCCACAAACTTTGAATGTCATGCTAAAGTGAGTCAAATTTTAGCCCTGGCTGGTATGGCTCAGCGGATTGAGTGCAGGCCTGGGAAGCAGGGGGTCCCTGGTTCATTTCCCAGTGCCCGGGATGGGCCAGAGCCCCAGTGGGGGATGTGAGAGGAGCAACCACACAATGATGTTGCTCTTCTCTCTCCTTCTCTTCCCCTCTCTGAAAACTAATAGATAAAATCTTAAAAAAAATAAAAATAAGTAAAGTGAATCAATTTTAGAACATATTTATTTCCAGTCAAGTTGCTAAGTATATATAATAATATCACATCAAACAGCTACAGAAATGTGAAAATATGACATTTCAGACTGGAGTGTTTTTCAACAGCGGCGAGCAGCTCTCCAATGTTCAGTGGACCCTCACTGGGTATCCTGCAGATTTAACTCAATACTGACGCACTCTATCTGGGGACAGCATCAGATCTCATAGGTTTAGGGCTCAGTCCCACAAACCTGCCCCCGCTTCAGATGCCAATTGCAAGTCCAGGTTGTCACCTGTACTTGTTACCGATTGGCTCTAAACTGAGGTTCCCACAACCCCTTCCTCTGGTCTGATACTTTGCTAGAATGGCTCACAAAGCTCAGGAAACCATTTATTTACGTTCACTAGTTTGTTATAAAGGATACAGATGGAGCCGTGCACGGGGTGAGGTCTGGAGGAGTCCTGAGCACAGGAGCATCTTTCCCTGTGGAACTGGACTGTGTCACCCCCGCCCCAGCATGTGCGTGTGTTCACCGACCCAGAATCCCAGCAAATCTTGTCCAAGACATTTTATAGAACTTAGTCTCTAGCTCCACCCACATCCCAGAGATGAGCGGATGGGGCTGAAAATTCCAATCCTCTAATTATTTTGTCTTTCTGGTGACCTATCCCTTCTAAGTCATCCTATGTCTCCTCTAGCATAAACTCAGGTGGGCTTAAAGGGGACTCCGTAGGAGCAATACAATACACTCCCATCATTCAGTAAATTCCAAGAGTGTGAGGGACTCTATGCCAGGAACCCAGGGACAAATTCCAAATATATTATTACTATACCACACAGACATTCACCAACAGACATCAGTGATAAGCCTCAATGATCACATTCAGCATCCGCTTCCAGGCTAGCAAGTTATGAAAAGTAGATCGAGTCAACTTTCCCCAGCCTCTTGGCAGCTGCTGGCAGGATCAAGACAGCGGTAAATAAGGCTAAGGCTCCTACCAAAGGTCACGATAAACACATTTATTAAATCTCTAATTGCATGTGGAGCTGTGGCATGCTAAATGATTCACAGAGAGAATTAGCTAAACCTCATCTCCTCTCACAGTTATAATCCAAGACAGACAGGCTGACACTGATTCACATTTACGGACAAATTGTACAGACACAATGGAACACAAACAAGTCAACTCATAAATGAACAAGGTAAACATTCAGAGATGACAATATTCAAATGATTGAGATAAGGGGATTTGTCCTGAAAAATCCCAATTTCAAGCTACACAAGGTTAAAAATTTAGTACTTTCCCCTCTTCTCTAACACCACACTTATTTACAATCATATAAAATATGTATGTGCATCATAATCGTTCCCTAAAATGTCAATCTTCTGTCCATCCTTACTCTAAAAACATTAAAACCTTCCAGGGTCATGACGTTTGTAGTAATCTTGCATAGATCACAATTTCAAATGATATTCCCAAACACACATCTGACTATCTTTGTTAAAGTAAAATAGGCTTTTCCTTTGAGCATTGTTGGTAAGATCTTGAGCCCTTCGGACACTGCCTGGAAGATTTTTTGTTTCAACTGGTTCAGTTCTATTTGATTCCTACCTCTTGTAATTCAAGGTAATTTTTTATTTAGAAGGGCCTCTTTTATTTGAGTAGTTAATTATTTCATCATTGACGTTCGAAACAATACTTTTCTCGTGAAGTAGGACAAATCCTAATTCACAGAGAGGAAAGATAAATTTAAGAGAAGAACGTTATATTATTTGAGATATAGCATCTTGTTCAATGAGCCATGATTAAAAAAATATGAGCATGACCTATGCATAAAACAATTATGTTTGATTTTAAATTATGATCTAGTGTATTTTTAATTAATTATGATTAAGATCTTACCTGGTCTGACTTTTATATTTTTTTCTTCCTAAACCAGGATCCTTTAGGGGGAAATAACTAATCCAAATATGCTTGGACCAAAAAATAATGGGGGAGGTGTGGAAGATACTAACTTGACTAAACAGGCCAATCTAGCAATACTCCCTTAGGTCAAGCTTAATCTAGTGTTCTCACAATGGGACCAGGGCACAATTTATTTCTCTCCATTTCTCAGCTCCACACTCTCCATATGGGCTCCGTTTTCAAGCCAATTTCCCACTAGTGTTTCTAGAGAGCAGCCTCCAGCTCTGAGCCCACACACTTTCTCATGCCTTTTTAGTGGGGAAGAGTTCAAGCAAATATCCAGAGGCTCCATCTGATTGGTCTAACTTGGATCATGTGCTTATTACTGAACCAATCACTGTGATCAAGGAATAGGAACATCCATTGGCTGAAAGTGAGGTCAACCCCACCCTGCCACATGCAGTTTAGATAGTGGAGTTTCCCACTATCTAAAGATGGTTAAATAAGCAAATCCTTCCCTGAAATGTTCCTGGATTAATGGTGTTTCCTTCAACATCCTTTTGTTACAATGTTGATGCAATGCCATAGAAAGTTAACTCTTGAGTTTGTCCATTAGCCTATGGTAAAATTGGTTTTCATTATATGTCCTATCTCTGAAGTTTCAAGAACCTATCCACAATGTAAAGTGAAGAATTAATGTAGTTATATTGCAGTGACACCCAAAAAACAGAGCTCTTGGAATTTGCCCTCGAGGCATGAACTAAAAGTTCCAAAGCCGAAAGCCAAAACTCCAAATCTTAGACTGAAATAACAACCACAATTCAAGCCACTCTGCAAATTATCTTTGAAATGTCCTCAAATGCCTGGCTGAGTAGTGTG
>PVKM010040348.1:0-13481 GCA_004027735.1 Carollia perspicillata
AACAATAAAAAACAAAGTAGAAAAAAAGGATCTAAAACTATAAAACTCATAGGAGAAAAGCATCATGGTATTAAATTCAGCAATGATTTCTTGACTATGACACCAAAAGCACAGGTGTAAAAAAGACAAATGGGACTACGTCAAAGTGGGAAACTTCTGCACATCAAAAGAAACAATCAACAGGGTTAAAAGGACCCTATGGCATGACAGAGGACACCTGCAAACCATATATCTGATAAGGCGCAGGGGGCAAACACAAGGCCCGAGGCTGAGCCTTGTTTTATCCCGCCCAGCACCTCGTTTCTATCCGGCAGCAGTGCTGAGCTCTCATTGAACTGTTAAGAAGTAGTTAGATTTACACAGTCCTAAAATTAGTTACATTCGGTCCTTTGAAGGCAACCGCAACACTGATGTGGCCCCCAGTGAAAATGAGTTTGACATCCCTGTAATAAGGGCTTAATATCCAGAATATAAAGAGTTTTCATAGTGTAGTGGTTATCACGTTCGCCTCACAGAATATACAAAGAAGTCCACAATTCAACAGCAATAAAAAAGACCCCAAATTATACAATTAGAAAATGGGTGAATGATTTGAACAGACATTTCTCCAAAAAAAAATACAAGTGGCTAAGCATATGAAAAGATGTTTATCAGCACTATTCATCAGAGAAATGCAAATTATAATTAAAATGAGATACCATCTCAAATTCATTAAAATGGCTACTATAAAAAATTAAAAATAACAAGTTTTGGCAAGGATGTGGAAAAACTGGAACCTTTAGACACTGTAGATGGGAATGTAAAATGGTATAGCCACTATGGAAAACAGTATGGAGGAGGTTCCTCAAAAAATTAAAAATAGAGCCCTGGCTCATGTGGTTTAGTGGATTGAGTACTGGACTGAGAACCAAAGGGTTGTAGGTTCAATTCCCAATCAGGACATATGCCTAGGTTGCAGGCCAGGTCCCCAGTTGGGGGCGTGCATGAAGCAACCACACATCAATGTTTCTCTCCCTCTCTTTGTCCCTCCCTTCCCCTCTCTCTAAACATAAATAAAATCATTTTTTTAATTTTTAAGTTACAAATACAATGATCACATTTTGGTATATAGAAAATATACACTGATCTCTGTCCCTGGTTCCTGGCACAGAGCTCCAAAACCCTTGTAATTTTCTGGGTGACAGGAGTGTCTTTTGTTTTATTGAGGCAACTGTGAGTGGGCTCCTGGATGAGGGTTGTCACCAAAAGACCAAGCCATGGTTAGAAGCTTGGAATTTTCAGCTCCATTCCTCAGTTTCCAGAGAGGGGAGAAGGGATGGAGATGGAGGTTATAATTGGTCATGCCTATGTAAGGAAGCCTCCAAAAAATCCCAAAAGTACAGAGTTCAGGAGGCTTACAGGTGTGTGAACACATCTATACCAGAAGGGTGATGCACCCATCTCCATGGGACCAGAAGCTCCTGTGGTTGCGACAATCCCAGACCTGGCCCTGTGTATCTCTTCATCTGGCTGTTTACCTGTATCCCTTATCATAACCTTTAGTAAACTGGTAAATGTAAGTGTGTCCCTGAGTTCTGTGAGCCACTCAAGCAAATTAATTAAACCTGAGAAGGGAGTTGTGGGAACTTCCAATTTGTAGCCAAACAGGACAGAAGTTTTAGGTGACCTAGGGACCTGCTACTTTCCATTGGCATCTCCAGGTTGATTGTGTCAGAACTGAGTTAAATTGTAAGACATCCAGCTGGTGTCAGAGAATTGCTTCATGTGCGGGGAACCTCCAAACATCTGGTGACAAGAGTGTCACAAGTGTTCTGTGTAAGAGTACACACAGATGAAAGAAAGACAGGAAAGAGAGACATGTTTTTGATGCCTATGCTTTTGGTATCATAGTCTTTCCCTACACAGGAGGGGAAAACTAGAGTTTCTCCCTTACACATATGCAGCAACCTCATTTTGGGTGGAGGGGATATCCAAAGGAATCCAAAGCAGGATCTTGAGAACATATTTGCACACCCGTGTTCACTGTAGCATCATTCACAACAGCCAAGAAAGTAGAAGCAACCCAAACTGTCCGTCAATGAATGAACGGATAAACAGATAAACAAAATGTGCCAAATACATACAACGAAACATTAACCAGCTTTTTAAAAAACAGAAATCCTGCCCTGGCTGGTGTAGCTCAGTGGATTGAGCTTGGGCTGTGAATCAAAAGGTCGCGGTTCGATTCCCAGTCAGGGCACATGCCTGGGTTGCAGGCCAGGTCCCCAGTGGGGGCCATGTGAGAGGCATCCACACACTGATGTTTCTCTCCCTCTCTTTCTCCTTCCCTTCCCCTCTCTCTAAAAATAAATAAATAAAATATTTTCCAAAAAAAAGGGAAATCCTGTCACATGCTACAATATGAATAAACCGTGAGGAGTGAAATAAACCAGTCACAAAAAGGCGTACAATGTATGATTCCACTTATATGAAATTCCTAAAGTAGTCAAAATAGTAACAGAAGGTATTTAGAATGGTGGTTGCCAGGGACTTGGGGGAAGGATAAATGGGGAGCTGGTGTATGATCCCACTTATATGTGGAATCTAAAAAAGCTGAACTTGTGGAAAGAGAGGATAGAATTATGGTTGCCAATGGCCGGGGTGTGGGGAAATGGGAGGATACAAACTTCCAGGTATAAGATAAATAAGTTCTGAGGATCTAATGTATAGCATGGTGACTATAGGTGACAATACTGTGTTATATATTTGAGAGTTGCTAAGAGAATAGATCATAAATATTCTCACCACACACAAAGAAAAGGTAATTATGGAGGTGATGGATGTGTTGACCTTTATGTGATAATCATTTAGCAATATATACATGTATCAAATCTTCACATTGTACACTTTAAACTTACACAATGTTATATTTCAGTTACATCTCAATATAGTTTGGGGAAAAAATATTGTGTAGTCCATTATCCATGAACCAGAATAAAGTGTAGATGGATATACATGATAAGAAAGAAGAGAAAGGAAAGGGAAAGGAAAGAAAGGGAAAGGGGAAGGGAAGGGAAGGGAAGGAGGAAAGAAAAAAAGACAGCTGGCGTTCACTTGGTATAGAGATTCAATTTTGCAGGATAAAAAGGTTCTAGAGATCATTTGCACAATGTTTAGTATATTTAATTCTATTGAACCATACACTTAAATTAAAAATGGTTAAGTTGATACTTACATTATATGTTTTTACCACGTTTTAAAAAATTTTTTTAAAGAAATCAAGCTATCTATATAAAAAGCATAACATATTCATCTTATTTTCTAGGAAATTCAAAAATATAACATCTATTGCTTTTTATGTAGTTTCATACTCTCGGAAAAGTATAACTGCAAGCTGAGTGGTCTTATCTCATGTTCCTTTATCTCTTTGCAGGAACCAAGAGAACTGATCATTCCTACTTTTTAAAAAACCTCACCTGCTGACTTCTCTCACCTAATTTTACTTGCTCTCCTACCTCTCTGCTACTTCCCTTTCAGCCAGCTTGGGTTGTTTTCCATCACCTGTTCCTTAAATGTTGTATCTTCTACAATCCGTCTTTAGTCCTCTTCGTTCTCTAACCTGCCCTGGATAGCTCATGGCTTCAGTAATTATGTCAGGGCACATGACTTACAAATCATCACCAGTTCTGACTTCTTTCCCAAACTTGAGTAAAATATTTCCAAAAACCTACATATATATGAGATCTGTCCAGAAAAAGTCAAACCATTGTTAATGTAACAAGAATGATTTGCACAACATTGAGGTAACCAGGTAGCCAAGAAGAGTGGACTGGAATGCACATGTGTTCCACACAATGGTCACTTCACTGTACTATAGTCAATGGGGGCAACAGGCATCGCTGAGTGAGCATGTGTACTATGAGGCTATCCCACTCAAAATGTCTGAGCAAGTAGAGCAACAAATCTGCATCAAATTTTGTGCTAAGTTTGAACATTCTCCCACAGAAACTAGTTGCATGATTCAGAAGGCCACAGCTATGGGCAACTGGTGATGGCCAACTTTATCAGAACGATGCACCTACTCATGCATCACATCTTGTACAGAGTTTTGAGGCAAAACATCAAATCACCCCGGTGACTCAGATCCCCTACCACTCAGATTTGGCACCCTGCAACTTCTGGCTTTTCCCAATATTAAACTACCTTTGAAAGGGAAGAGTTTTCAGACCATCAATGAAATTCAGTAAAATATGACAGGGCAGCTGATGGTGACTGGAAGAACTGTGTGAGGTACCAAAATGTCTGCTTTGAAGGGGAGAGAGGTGCCATTGTCCTGTGTACAATTTTTCTTGTATCTTGTATACTCTTCAATAAATGCTTCCATTTTTCTTATTACATGGATGGATACTTTCTGGACAGACCTTGTAAATATATGCACAGCTATCGTACAGGTAACTACATAGAATTAATTTTCAAGTCTGGTGCATTCTACCTTTGTAAAATCTCTCAAATCTGTACCTTGCTCTACCTTTCAAGTAGATAAGACCATTACCTAATTCATTCATTCATCGAACATTTATTCAGATATAACTACCTAATACTATACTAGGAACTAAAAATATAAACATTCATAGCATAACCTCTGCTCTGAAAAATGGCATTTTAATTTAATGTCCTAATTTATCACAGTTGCTAGCATCATCACAAATCATTGCAGAGGAAGAGATTATACATCTGCTTGCTCTGGCCAAAACAATCTGAGTGCACCAGATATGACCCATTTCCAAACAAAGGTTTATCCTAATTTAAATATATTTGATAGATAAATTCCCTGGTATGATACTTAAGGTCCTAAAAATGTAGCTCCTACTTACTTTTTCAATTTCATCGACCAAACCGTACCCACTAAGCTAGTGATCCCAAATTTATTCCACAGCTGTTGTTAAGTGCTATTCAAGGAAAAAGAGAGGGTTTTGGTCAAATGAGATGGGAAAACACTCTTTGAAACAAATTTAAACAGACCACTTTACTGCAGGGTTTCTTAAAATCTTTAATATGTTAATGTGCTTTGCAAAATTCCTAGAGAATTTATTACAGTCTTTCCCAACCTCCCTGTTCTAATCACATCAGACCCCTCAAAACTGTTGATATATGCAGTCAACTTAGTTCCTACCACTGTTTCTTTGTTCATACTCTGCCTTCCACTCCAAGTCCACACATCCAAGACATGCCCAGCTTTCAAATGCCCTCATTCTAAAAAGTTTTCTAATTTTTCAACTTACAAAGCAGTCTCTACCCTTTTTGAGTTTTACTAGTCTCACTCCAATTCGGCCTCCATATTGCTTCTAGTAATCTTTCTAAATGCAAACCTATTGTGGGTTGGCCAAAAAGTTCATTTGGTTTTTTCCAGGAGATGGCTCTAGTAGCACTTAGTTCTCTTTAACTTCATTTGAAACAATTTTGTTAGATTGCATTATAACAGCTGTCACAGTAGCTTGCTTTAAAAACAAACAACTTATTGAAATTAATGAATTTTTGTGAAGACATTTTAATATTGAAGGTGTAGGAAAATAAGCAACATTTTTGGTATATTACACTTTATTATTTCAAGAGAAGTAAAAACACAACTGAAACGCATCTTGCTGGATGATGCTCCACGGTCAGGCAGACCAGTTGAAGTTGGTAGTGATCAAATACAGACATTAATTGAGAACACTCAATGTTATACCATGCGGGAGAGAGCCAACATACTCAAAATATCCAAATCAATCAAGTTGTAAGTGAAAATGAAAAATGTGTCATTCACAGAAAAAAGTAAACGAACTTTTTCACCAACCCAACAATTTAGATACCTTTCTTTTGTGCTTCCATAACACTCTAGCACTGCAGTTCTCAACCAGGGTTGATTTTTTGCCCCAGGTGACACATGACAATGTTTACAGACTTGTTTTTGTCACATTTTAGAACAGACAGTTCTTTGTTGTGGGGAGCTGTCCAGTGTGCGGCCTCTACTCACTAGATAGATGCCAGTAGCACCACCACTTCCCAAGTACAGCCCACTGTGACAATAAAAAATGTCTCCAGATGGGCAAATGTTGCCTGGGAAGGAAATCACCACTGATCTAGAGCATGCTTGTAAAATAAATTAATAAATTAATGAGTTAATTTTTATTATAATATTGAAAGTAAAAAAGTTCATCAAAGGACTAAGAAAGAAAGGATAATTTACCTTTTCTGCTAATTCTTCTGCTGTCATCTTTGGGTCATATGGAATAGGATCACCTAAATAGGTGCGTAACTTCACTGGAAAACCTCCATACATTGGAGCAAATGGATAGCGGAATTTTTCATAAAGCCACCTAAATAACCCTGTTTTAAAGTAAACAAAATCATTTAATTGGTTACATATTCTGAGCATGAAACTACAAACTCTCAAATTAATTATGTAAGGTTTAGAGGAAGGTGGCAAACAAGATCACCTCTTGGTAATATTTTTTTTAAAGTTGAGCTTTTCCTCAGTTGTAATAAATGTACAGGAAGTTAATAGAAGTAACTGGAGAGTAATGAGGGAGCTTATGGGTACTCCCTGTACTTTCTGTTCAATTTTTCTGTAAACCTAAAAATTCTAAAAAAAAAAGGCCATTGATTTTTTTAAATTAGCTTTTAAAAGTATGAGAATTTTAAAGGCAAACAAAGTAATATTATTGCAAAATAAAGGGTAAAGCCTGAAACCAAAAACTAGACACTAAAAAGTCTAGAGAGTCAAAAATATGTAATTTAGCCCTGGTTGGGTGGCTCAGTTAATTAGAAGTGGGTTGGAACATCATCCCATACACCAAAGGTTATAGGTTTGATTCCTGATCAGGGCACATTGGTTGTTGGTTCAGTTTCCAGCTGGGGCATGAACAGGAGGCAATCAGTCAATTTTTCTCTCATATGGATATTTCCTTCTCTCTCTCTCTCCATCCCCATTCCCTTCTTTCTAAAATTAATAAACATATCCTCAGGTGAGGATTAAAAGAAACCTATTTAAAAAAATTAACCATGGTTTTAAAAAGTATATATGATTTACATGAATAAAAGAAGAAAAAATGGAAGCATAAAATAAATTCACAAACATGAGACCAAAATGCATCGATAAACTAGGTAAAAACTAAAATATTACTGTAAATTAGAACAAACATGACAAAGCAAAGAATTACTAATGCTAATGATAATGTATATATAATTTAGCAAGATTAAAAGTAGTAATAATGCAAAATAAACTGATAGACTTTAAGACTAAGTTAAAAAAATAAATCCAAAAAAGGCAAGCAACATGGAATTCATAATCATTAATTGTACTGGAAATTTAAATCACTATTTACATATGGAAACAACGTAAGACCCAAAGTAAAACTAAAAAAAAAAAAAAGTCACTAGGCACTAATTTTTGATATTCAACTACCAAAAAAAAAATTAAAGCAGTATAAAAGAATTTTGAGATCATTTTGCAATTAAAGAAGCAAAATTAGGAATAATTTCTGGTATGAAACTTAAATTCTGAAGAATGACCTGGGAGAAATTAAAATAAATTAATAAATAACTTTTGTTAAAAAACAAAAGTTAAATGTCTCATCAACCTGCCTTTCCACTTTAAATTTGAAAAGAAAAAAGAAAAAAGTAAGACCTATAAAACATAATGGAATGTCAACAATAAAGCAATGTTGGACATAAAAGAACTAGTAAGAGAAGTTCAAAGTTCTTCAGGAAGGGATTTGTGTGAGGACACAAACACTAACAATATAATGCTAGGGATATAAAATACAGTCAACCAAATGTCATGTATAAAGCTCACAGTAAAAAAATAAAAGTATGAAAATTTCAAAAGAGAAACAAAACAGAGACATTGCAAAGGAAAAGCACTCCTATAACCAGATTCAGAGCTTATTTTGTTACCACTCAATTAAAGGTCAGCAAAAAGAAGCAAGAGTATCATGGTTCAAAATATTTTAAAACAAACAAATAAAAAAGTAACAAATCAAGAAATAAAACCAAGGCAAATTATATTTCCATAGGTTATTCACGTGAATTCAGTATCATATTGTCATCCACTGTTAAAGCTGTAACTTCTTCACGGGTGAGTTAGGAAGATGGTCTGAGTTATATGTAAATCTGCTCTAACCTTCAGCAACATGTTTTAATACAAGTAAATTACATAATTTACTCCATAATTTTAAAAAGTCCATGAAAAACAAGCTTCAGTATGTTTAAGATACAAAAATCTAATATCTAAGGACTGCCATTACTTAGAACCAGTTATTTAGCCTTTAAATAGGAAAACATCTACATTTTGAACCCTTCATTGGGTTCAAAAGCCCAAATATTAAAAATATTACATTCTGAAAACTTAAAAAAGAAACCAAAAAATAAAATAAAATACTGTATTATAAATATTACAGTATAATTAGAAAAACCATATAAACCAGAACTTACTTGTTCCTCCAAGTGATCTAAATCCTTCTCGAATATTTTGTGTAAACATAGGAATAATGGGCTAAAGAGAAAATTTGAATTAAAAAGTGAATATATTAATCCATTCAATGTCTCTATTGAGTCACTAATGTAAACTTTTGAGGGACTATTTAAGATTATGAAAATAAAGTACTTAGAAAATAAAGGTACACTTTTATCACTAGGTTGCTTAGACTAAACTTCGTCATTTGTAGAAATAATTTAATAAAATAAAATAAATGTGGAAAATTAAATTGGTTTTAGTGGGTTACTGAATGCTATGCTCACTGAAGAAAAAGAAGACAGAGAGTCTCACTACTGGGAAATTTATATAAATTTAAATGACAAGTTTTGCAACATGCTGTCACAAAATTGGTAAAACATCATTTTTTTGTGAGCTTATGAAATCTAAAAATGTGCAACATCAATGAAAAGTAAGGATAAGACTCACCACAAAAAAAGGAAAACCATATATATAAAAGAATTCTTCACATCATTAATTTTAGAGGATTTCTTCTTACAAGTTTATGATTCTCATTTTTCTATGAATGTCAATAATTAAGTAAAATTTTAAAAATGAAGACCTTAAGTAAATGTCATAAAACAATGGGTGAAGGAGTAAAGGATCATGTGAGGAGGTTATGCCACAGTAAAACTGACGTAGATGAAAAATTGAACACTTTAAAACATACACAAAATATACCAAGTGAAATGGTTTTAGAATAGAAAAAACTGGTGGAGGCAGCAAGTGTTATTTGACTTATAATCTGTATTTGCTTAATACAGAAATACTTCCCTTGGTGAGCAAGGTTTGAGGTACATAAATAAGCTGACATTTAAAAAAGCCATTGCTATTCAGCTTTGAAAAAGAGTAAAATATGGTGGACTGAAGGAAAGTGACTATATGTATAGCTTTTTTCATAAGGCTCATTATCTCACATATAACTAACTGATCTTTTATTTATTGTATCTTTCCCCTCCCCGAGAAGGACTCTGAATAGCACAGACATTGTTCACTGCTGTATCGCAGCATCTAGGACACAGGTGGCAAACACAAGACCCGCAGACTGAAGCCACCCCTCCACCTTTTACTTTATCCGCCCAGAACCTTGTTTCTACCTGGAACAGAGTGGGTGCTAAAAGGAAGTGTGATGGAGGAATTAAGGAAGGAATAAACAAACAGAACAGAGAGACAATGCTTTCAATGTATTAGTCCAAACTCTGAATACAAATGTCAGATATAGGCAGCAGTAATCTTAACACCAGTTAGGAAAAGAGAGGTCATGTAAAGAAAAGAAGTCAGTATGTGTGTAACAGGGTGCAGCCAAGAGGGGGACCCAAATAGGGATTTGTAATGGGGTCCAGAATTCAAGTTGTCCAGGAAATATTAGAAAAATATATATAGGATGTCCTCACCCCCACCAGTCTGAGCTGGGGGATAGGACACATGGAGCAGAGCCATTCAGAGCTGTTTTGAATGGCAATAGTTTTGCAGTTAACCCCTGGCAGGGTCATTTAACATACCTATAACCTTTAACTGGTTTCATGGATATGTTAAATAGCTGTGGCTGTGCTTTGAGCCAGGGGGATGGAAGTGACTTCCACCCAAGATGTAACTGGGAGGCAACTCCCCCAGGTTACAGCATCTGTGTGAGAGCTTGGAGATGATTGGCTCCATGCCATGGGGCCACACCTGCCCAGACTTACAAATGGCAGCCCAGAAAAGCTAGAAGAATAGAGGAATGCTAGCAGGTGTAACTGATTGTGGGAGGAATCGGAAATGGGGCTGCAGAGAAAGACTGGCATTGGGATTTAAAGCCCAGGCACAGCAATCATGCCACGAGAGAACCACAAAGCTTTGGCGGAGTGGGTACCACGTGGCTTTGGGGTGCTCCCTTTTGCCACGTGGCTTAGGAAGGAGATTTTGACTGGAAGAAAAGGGGTGAAAGGACTTTTGCTGGTGGGCCATGAGAAGGTGCCACATGGCTTTGGATTAACTGGAGATCGTGGCAGTGACACAGCTGACGGTTCCAGGAGCCCGAATCATAGACTTCTACACCTTTTCCTGAGATATGGTGCCCCAAACTAGGGCGGAAGGAGAAGAAAGGACTGTGTGCATTTGTGGGTATCCTAAAGGACTTTAATATTCTAATAAAGACATTAAGTCACTACTCTAAGTCTGTATAGCTTTAAATAAATATTTCCTTTCCTTTTCACAAATCTGTGGCATTAAGAAATGTCTTTCTTCTGGTGGTGGGCATAGCGAACCTAGTGGAGGGTCCTTTCGGTAATAGTATATCATACATCCCTCCTTGGGTCTGTTCTGTAACATGTGTAGAAGGGGAACTCTTTTGCACTGTTGGTGGGAATGCAGATGGTGCAGCCACTACGGAAAGAAGTATGGAGATACCTCAAAAAATTAAAAATGGATCTGCCCTCTGACCCAGCTATCCCACTTCTGGGAATATATCCGAAGGAACCCAAAACACTAATTCAAATGAACATAAGCACCCCTGTGTTCATTGCAGTGTTATTTACAATCACCAAGATATCGAAGCAGCCCAGGTGTCCATCAATAGATGAGTGGATAAAACAACTACAGGGCATTTACACAACAGAATACTAGCGAACTGTAGGAAAGAAGAAAATTTTACCCTTTTCAATAGTATGGATGAACCCAGAGAACATTATGCTAAGTGAAATAAGCCAGTCAGAGAAAGACAAATACCATATGATTTCACTCATACATGGAATCTAACGAATAAACTGAACTACCAAGGAAAATCGGGACAGACTCATAGATAGAGACCAGGATGACTGCTAAGGGTGGCGGGAGGTAAGGGGATGGAGGGACTAAGCAAAAAAGTAAAAAGGACTCATGGACATGGACAACAATGTAGTGATTGCTAGGGGGAGAGAAGTATAAGGGAACAAAATAGAAAAAAATTGTAATGAAGATTAAATTAAAGAAAAGAAGTCAGATGAAGGATTTAAAATTCAATGGAGTTAATTCCCAAAGCAAGTGTATGAGACAGAGTAAAATGATGCTGTTGTAAAATATTCAGATTTCGATCTAAGAAACTACCACTAGTTTTGTAAAATAAAATTATAGCTGAAATCTTAAGGTCTTAAGTAGTTATGATATTAGAATTAAGAATTTAAAATGCCTAAGGAACAGCAACCTTTCAGCTCATACATATGTCGTTTTGTATGGGCTGCTGGATTTATGTCTCTAACCAGTTCTGCTGCATTTATGTCTCCTGACTGGCATGCATATATGTCAGCACATACATGTATGTACATGCATTCGGTATGCGGGTTGGTGCGCGCACATTTACATGTGTATGCATGTGTATGTGTATGTGCGCATGTGTGTACACGTGTATACACAGAATACAAAACACTGCGTTCTGTTTACATGTATACATGTGTCTCTTTGTGTATGCATATGCACACATGTACAAAAGAGAATGTGTTTTTTGTTAAAATTGTTCTTGGAGAATCAGTCTCATGGTCTTAGAGTCTTAACTTTGCCATTAAAAAAAGTGGGAACCACTGGACAAGTTACTCACCATGTCTAAGTCTGTTTCATCATGTTAAAACGGGGCTACTAATTATCATATCTCAAAGGTTTTTCTTAATAGGTTGAAATAATACATATAAATACATATAAAAATTTATATGTGTTATATTAAATAATACATGTAAATACATATAAATACATGTAAAATTTTTATTGGAACAAATACTATTTTCTTTTATATCTGTTATTTGTTTTCCAGCTAAACGGGCTAATATTTTTCCAACTTATTTAAATATGAAGTTACCTAAAAATTCTTATTCAAGTCATAATTCTGAGGAATTCACAAAGAGTGATTTATACTATATCCAAAAGCTGTAACTTTCAGATGAACCTTAAATATTTTCTAAACAATATTTTGTGAGCTTGCATCGATGATCTAGGTTTTTTCACTTTAATTTCTGTCACTAAGTCACAATTTAAATGTAGTTAATACTGTAACAATAGTCTTAAATTTTTGGCCAAAGTTTATGATAACTCTGTGAGGCCTATGGAGGGTTTTCCAGACAGGATGCTTATGACACTGACAACTATACCCATATATAATTGGAAGATTTCCCTCCTGTATGGAGAAGGCCCCTCTAATCTCAAGGTCAGCAGACTCACTGTGAAATGCAGTCAGTGATGGCAACAGCACTGGTTGCCTGCAGTCTTGAACTGCGTGCTCTGCTCTGCTTCTGCCTTGCTGTGTGACCTGATCCCTCCAGCCCTTCATCTCTCTGTGCCTGTGTTTCCTCATCTGCAACATTGGAATAATTACATGTCACCTACTTACTATACGGGAGTACCAACATAAAGCCTTTAAAAGCACTACAAAAGTTTGGGGTGGTACAAGACTTAACAAACTTACAATGTTCCTTTGTAAATCAGCAGTGTTAAAGATTTTTGCTTATAAACTTGTAAAAGGCTGCTTCTTAAATTTTCTCGAGTTCCACACAAAAACTTTAAATTACCTATATTATCTTAATTATCTAAAAACGCTTTCAAGGATTGGAATAGAAGTTTCTTTCTCTACATAATTTCTTTCTTTCAGGCCTTCTTCCAGGCAATGTTCTTTAAAACTATTAACTTAACAATGAGAAATTAGAATCCCATGATCAATTTATGTAATTCCAAACCTATTTGACATTTTTATCTTCAACCTCAGAAGAAATAATTCTTTCAAAATATAAATGTGAAAATTGAACTATTTTTTAATAGAGTTTAGCTTTAATCATTGCTCAATTATATATTATATAGCCTTCATTTTTGTACAACTGTGTATATATCCTCCTGTATTCTATATTATTTATATAGCCTAAGGTTTTGTTTTCTACATTAGTACTTATGAATTTTTGGAATATTTTTGGGAACCGCCCTGCCTGGTTTCAGAAGCTGTAACCCCCACCATGGCTAAGGCTGAGTGAGCAACCTTCAGACCATAAGCCAC
>PVKM010040349.1:0-13472 GCA_004027735.1 Carollia perspicillata
TCATTTTTGAATGTGATAGTCACACAGTACACATGCTCACTCGAGGGCTTCTACCGCCCATACAAACTAGATCAGTGGAGTTATCATTGTTCACACGCATGCATTCCAGTCCACTCTCCTTGGCTGCCAAGTTACACTGATGTCATGTAAACTCTTCTTGTTTACAAACTCTTTTTGTTTACAAAATCCTGGCCAATGGCTGGATTTTTTTTGGAGAGATCTCATCATATACTTTCTTATATATGTTGTTCATATATAACAATAGGGGAGACTCCTCACTCCTTTTATCCCTATTATAATGTTTATCTCACTTTACTATATTTAGTGAGGTATTAGACAATTTATTTTATTGATTAGATAAAAACTCTTTTAAGACTAGAGCTATCATATTGACCCTTGTTTACCCAAAGCAAGAGCATAAAAAATGTTCGGTAAGAATTTGTACAATTAATGTAGCATATGCATGTTTTAAAGCAGAGGTCCTCAACCCCTGGCCATGGACCCAGTACTGGTCCATCCCTGTTAGGAACCTGGCCAGACAGTAGGAAATGAGCTTGAATGTAATGTGCTTGAATCATCCATGGAAAAATTGTCTTCAAAGAAACAGGTCCCTGGTGCCAAAAAGATTGGTGACTGCTGTTTTAGAGAGAAGCCCTGTAGACTAAGAGTAAATGCTACCGAGTCAAGGAAATAACCTGTTTCAGCTGGAATATGAGAACTATCAGAAGCTGAGTTTAAAATTGGTAAATGAAAAGATCAGATTAAATAGCATGCTGGAGCTGCATACTGGAGAGATATTGATCTAGGCTCTCAAGTACAATAACAAAAAATTGAGATATTTTCAAAGACAGTCTCGTGCTGAGTTCACTGTGCCATGTATATATTAATTCCACATATGGTGCTTCTAGAAAATGTACCCTTAAATTACACAGAATTTTCAAGCAATAAAGGTTCCCATGCATGCTCATGGCACCACTTTTACGTATAAAAGTAACTTAGAAAATATTACATAGCACAACATTTCATATAAAACAATTGATTAGAGAAGTGATTAAAGTTTTGTACTTCAGAATTCCTAAGACTAATACACACCCATATATCATAAAATTTATGTGTCTTAAATGATAGCATAATATGGACAGGGGAAATTAAAAACCTTGAAAATGTAATTAGCAGTTTCATTCAAAAGCAGAAGTATTATTTGTTGAGATATAGAAATTCCCATGTTATTATAATTAATAATTTGCAACCATTCTCATCATCTTATTTTAACTATCTTTCTCTTTAAATCAACTTATTCTTATTTTCCCCCAATTTTGTCTTTTTTTAGAAAATTAATATACAATCCTTTCTGAGACATAAATAATCCCCCAAATGTTCTTCTTGTGAAATTTCTAAATTATTGAATGCAATTGTAATTATGATTACTAGCATGGGTAAAATATTCATACAAAAGGAATATAATCATTCAATTACATTTTAAAAACTCTATTTGACTCAGATATTCACCTGTTGTCCTACATTTTATTTCTAAAGTCTACCCACAAAATATTTCTCAGTACTTTAAGCAATTTTCTGTGAACATGAGAAAAATATGAACTCTAAATACCATGTCTCCAATCTACTACTTATCCTCTATCACCAGATAAATTTTAATCATTTATATGTAGTATGATTGTGTATTTATTATAAATGTATAGAGAGAATTATGAACATGATAAATGTTAAGTATGAAGGTGAAGGGGGAAAATAATCTCTTGGAAATTTTCAAAGGAATTATTTGAGAACTATCTTCACAATTGCTAGACCTCTAAGTTTGATGCAGATAAAAAACAGGCAGATTTGGAAGAACTACTGATGCGAACTCCCTGATAAGCTTGCAATGTGCAAGCAGTACAGAGAGCTGAGGTCTTCTACCTCCTTACCTCCAACTTAGAAGGGTAGTTGAAGTGATTTCTGTGAACTCCCCAGAGGAAGGCAAAGATTAGCAAAAGCCAATGTGGGATGCGACAGCCTCAGAGAGATGTCTGTATTTCTGACATTCACAAGACAAAGCTTATACCAGTATTTCCCATAAACCAGATTAAGCCACGCAGTGTATATGTATAGACTGCAGGTTCCCAGAACCTCTTCAGGTTCACTTAATTTGTAGAGCAACTCAAAGAATTCAGAGAAACATTTTGCTTACTACATGACTGGTTCATTACGAAAGGATATAATTCAAGAAGAGACATAGAACAAGGGGTGTGGAACTAGCACAGAGCTTCCATGGGAGAACACAGCACTCTCAGGGAGAAGCACCACTCTCCCTGCCTCTCTACATATTGACCAGCCGAAAAGCTTTCTGAACCCCACTCTTGTATTTGTATAGAGGCTTCTTTACATGCACATGGTTGATTAAGTCAACTGCCAGTGGCTAATGATTCGAACTCCAACCCCTCTCCCCTTCCCAGAGGCCAGATGGTGGGACTGAAAGTTCCAGCCCTGTAATCACATGACTAGGTCCCCTGGCAACCAGCCCTCATCTTTAGGATGCCCCTTAGCAAACTTACGTGCTTTCCAAAACTTACCTCATTTACATAAACTCAGTTGTTAAAGGGGGTTTATTATGACTATCAAGACAACTTTATTGCTGTTGTCATTTATGAAATTCCAATGATTTTAGGAGCTTTGTGTCAGAAATAGGAATGAAGACCAAATATATATTTCTTATTATAAATCACATTATCACAGTGTATATCTATAAAAGGATGAGAGAGTTCCATCAGAAAGGAACTAGGGTCATACAAAATCCCTAAAAACTGGAAGGAATTGCATCTGGTTAAGTCAAAAATATTATAGAACAAAGGGGCCTGAAAGGGAAGCTTTGAATGTCCCTAGAAAAAAACTCCTTAACAGAGTCAGCTTGAAGCATCTTTCAGTCCCAGGGAATGAGAACCAGCTTCCGGTGGAAAATTCTTTCCTGCTGTTTGTTGTCCTGCTCTCTTCAGTTTCTTTTCTGCATGCCCTTGACAGAAACTGGCTGGTAAGGTTAGGAAATGAGAGAATGAAAGAGGAACCGGAGAAGTACAATGGAGAGAAAGAGACAAAAGTTGCGTCTTGGCCCTCCTTCGTGTAAAGCTTCCATTGACAGCAGGCTTCCGCTTGTTGAGAGGAGGTTTGCCATTAGAACAGGAACTGGGTTTGGGCTAATGTGTGCTTAAAATTCCAATCTGTAGCTGAGATGATCATGTTTGTGATTTTTAGAAAAGTCATTATGTTATTTTTGGTAGTCAAAAATCAGATACCAAGAACATGAAACTTTTATATATGGATATCTAGATATGTAGATATAATCTCCCCATGAAGAAAGAGTGGGAAGCCAGCGAAGGGAAGGCTGGGAGAGCTTTCAGGCTGTGAAAGCAGCTCTTGTGCCCGTCCTACTGAAGGGGACTCGGGGAAGACGGCCTCAGAACATCTCCAAAAAAGTTTTCGCCAGCAGATGTAATTTTGAGGAGTTGAAGTTGCCCGTTGGAAGAATCCTACAATCTGCACAAATGTCCCTTTGTAGTATCCCTGCTGTGTGGAGCCATCGACTATGAACAGCCCACGGGATTCAGTGATGGGGCCAAAGGGGCCACAGCTGGTGGGCATCAGAACAGTAAGCTTCCTGACAGGGTAAGAGATCTGAATGATACATTTTTATAACCATCGAAGTCATATAACTGCTTAGATTTTCACACAGAGCACAGGAAATGACGCGCACTGAATAAATGTCAAAAGAAGGATGGGAGATAAAATGACAAGGTAATTTTTACTACATTAGGAGACATGTATAATTCAAATACCTTAGCCTAGATACCCAAGGTCCTCCAACATCCTGTGGTCACTGTTCCATTTAACAGAAAAATTAAATAATGCAAGACCCATTTCACATAATAGCTATATGCTATTAGCTCTAATGTGTTGTCACCTTCACCTCCCCACTCCCCAGGAAAGCAGTAAGGGTCAATTTCCTTGGTTGATTTGGTGACAGTGGGTTTGCTACATGTGTGCTGCTGAGGCATATCCTATACACTTCTGTTTGAGTGTCAATTGGCTTCCACTTATGCTTCTTCCTGCCTAGAGTAACTAGGACATGAAAATATACAATAATCTACCAGAGAAATTTATTTTCAAAAGGCTGAAAGAATGTCTCTGGGCATTTTTGCTTAATAAGTCCATGGACCAGTAGAGACTTGCAGTATTTCTAAATTGGTGCATTTGAAAAACATGGCCATGGCTGGAGAACAAAGACTACTTGTCACCGCACAGTGATGGCTTGATGGGGGGAAGTGCCATGAAATTGCTGGATCTAGACCACAGGTTATAGAACAAAGTAGAAGTAATCTTTTGTTGTTGTTGTTGCTGTTGGCCTAGTAGTCCCATTCCTTTGTTTTCCTTCTTGACTGACCTTATTTTCTTTCTTAAGCTTCCATCTGCCTTTTAAGACCAGAATGAATGATTGACCTATGAAAAGCTAAAGGGCTTTGCAATTCCAACTCATTTACTTCCAGGCACAATAAGTTTTGTTTTAAGTAATCAATGTCATTTTCTCTAGTTTGCATTAATCTTATTGGGGGTCAAAAGTCAAAACTCGGTCCAGGTGGGTGGAGTGCAGATTTCCTGGAAAAAAAAGCAGGGCAGAATTAGACCTGCAGGGTGCGCTGTGTGACTAGAGGTGCGAGGGGAATAAGAGCGTCCTGATGGAGGAACAGAGAAATAGGCTGAGGTGCCTGAGCTTCTGAGACGACTCAGAGAAAGGCAGAACCCTTCCCAAATCCTGCAGCTTGGCCAGCCAGCCATCCATCTCAGAAGCTCTCAGACATCAATATCAGTTCTATAGGACTGAAGTTCTGTTTGCGGGTAGAAGAAGGCCTCTACCTCTAGAGAGCTCGTCTTTCTCCTTCTTCAGGCAGGACAAACCAGATCTCTTCCCCAGCAAAGGGATTCAGTCTGAAGGTCAAGGCCAAACTGTGGAGGGAGACTTGGGCCACCAGTGCTAACCACAGATCAAAGCTTGGGGCTCCAGCTTCCTCCAGCTTCCCTTCACCTCACCTGAAAGAAGGGAAAGGAGGTTTCATGGGCTCTTTGGGGAAAGAGGAAGTGAGCCTCCAGCCTTTCACCTGGCTACAGAGGCCAAGAGAATCCCATCTGTAGCCTGTAGTTTTGCCAGCCCCTTGGAGGAGGCTGGGCTGGGCCAGAGAATGGGGGACAGCTGTCTGCCACAGGTCTCAGGCCAAAGTGAAAAGAGACCTTTTAGGACAGTTAGAAGTTGGCACGTCTTGTTTTAAGCTTTTTGTTCTTCTACTTCTTAAATAAACATGAATATAAATATCTTTCATAAAACTTCTGTGGAGTTGGTATAAGGTGGGGATGGTGGGCACCCTGGCCTCCCGGTGAAACTCATCATGTCATCAAAGTTCTGACAGAGAAGGAAGTTAGCAAATTCATTTCACAGGTGAAGTAGGTCTGTATCGCCAGGTTCTCCGGCAAGCCCAAAGCCTTCATTGTCGCTATAGTTTCTCTCTCCTGCCACTTAACCTGGATGTAGTTCATCTGTAAGGACTCCCATTCTGTACACCCACTTCCCCACCATGGCGGAGATGTCGGCCAGCTCCATAGGCAGCTTCTTCAGGGTCTGGAGGAACTGTTCCTATTGCTAACTAATTTGTTGTAGAAGCTGAGGGTCTCCTGGCCCATAATTAATTGAAAGGATGTGCCTTTTCACTTTTAGCACTTTTGCTAAAAGTGCCTTTTAGCACTTGCTGTTTTATTCTGTTGATTTATTTTTCTGTATGTGGGCCAACTCTATACTCTCTGGTATATGATAACTTTAACCAGCAATAAATAATCTAATGTGAAAAAAATTAAAGATTGAAGAACAAATAAACAGAACCTCAGAGAACTTTTTAAAAACACCAGATGAACAAAGAAATATGTGTAATAAGAGTCCCAGAGGACTGGATTAAATTTTGGAGCAGAAAAATATTTGATTAAAACAAAAGACTCCCCAAATTTGATGTAAAACAGTAATATACATATCCAATGTTCTCAATAAACTCCAAATAGGATAAATGCTAAAAGCACATCTAGTCACAATTCTGCAAGTCAAAAGTGAAAATCTTGAATGCAGCAAGAGAAAAATGATTCAGCATGTATGGAGGAACATCAATAGTCCTGAAGTCGGTTTCCTATCAGAAATCATGAAGGAGGGAAGTCAGTGGAGGACATATTCAAAGACCAGAAAGAACAAAATAGTCTCCCTAATTTATTGAGGTGATGAATATGTTTATTACCTTGACTGTGGGGATTGCTTCGTAGATATATATATGCCAGAACTCATAAAATTGCATACTTTAAATATAGAATGTTTCTTGCATGCCAATTATATCTTAATAAGGCTGTTTTAAAATTCTATACCTAGAAAAATAATATGTCAAATATGAAAGTGAAGTAAAGACCTTCCCAGATAAACAAACTCTGTGAAAATTTGTTGTTAATAGATTTATAAGAAATACCGAAGGAAGTTCTTTAGGCTGAAATGAAATGATACCAGGTCCCAAAGAGGGAGATAGGAGGAATCCGTAAATGTTAAATATGTGGATTAGTTAAGTTTAGGGAAGGCTTTCTAAGGCTAACATGGGAGAAGGAAATATTTTGAATGAACACAAAGGCAAATTGATGGTAATATTCTGAAACAGGATTGTTGTGCTGTTTGCACGCCTACATAAATGTTCAGAAATCATTGAATTGTATACTTAATGGATGATGATGAATTTTATAGTAACTAAATTATACCTAAGTAAAATTATATTTAAAAGTCAATTTTCATAATCTATCATGTGTATAGAATAAAGGAGCAAAACCTTTGTATCATATTAATATATGCTTAAAGGCACTTGGCAAAATTCAATATGGATGAATAATAAAATCTCTCAGCATTTAAGAATAGAAGGAAATATCTTTAACCTGACAAACAGCACCGACAAAAAACTTACATTTAATATCATACTTAAAAATAAAAGACTAAATGGATTTATCCTATGATTAGAAATGCCATGGATATCTAGTTTTACACTTCCTATTTAAGATTTCACAGGAAGTCCCAGCCAATGTGAAACAAGAAAAATAAAATGCATATAGATTTGAAGGAAAAAAATTCCTTCAAAAATTTTTGTTTATATTCACAACATCATTCTTATTTACCTAGAAATTACCAAGGAATAACCCCACAAATTCCTAGGAATTAAAAAAATGTCACGTTAACAGAGAACAAGATCAATATACAAAATTGATTGCATTTCTTCTATATATTACCAAGGACCAATTGAAAGCTGAAATAGAAAGTTACCTTTAAATTGCTTAGAATTAGATATTTAGGGAAAAGTCTAAGATGATATGTGCAGGATTAGTATGTTGAAACACTCCACAAAACTTATAAAAGAAATAAAGTACATAAGTAAATGGAGAGGTATGTCATGTTAATGGGTTTGAAAGCTCAGTATAATTAAGATGTTAATTCTCTCAGATTGTTCTATAGGTTAAAAACATTCTGATCAAGTCCCAGCAGGACTTTTTGTAGATATTGACAATATGGGTCTAAGTTATTTATGGAACACAAAGTTACTGGAATAACCAAAATAATTTTGAAAAAGAACAAAGCTCTAAATATCAATATTTGGTTTTAGGTTTAACTATATTAAGCTACACTCATCAAACTAGTGTAATCTTGTGAAGTGATAGACACAGATGTGTGTAAAACCGAACGGAGTCCAGAAATAGATGCATACGAACACTGTCAATTGGTTTTGACAAATGTGCAGAGGTAATTCAATAAAGAAAGAATAGCCTTTGCAACAAAGTGTCCGTAACAACTGAATACAAGTACACAAATAATTGAGCTTTGATTCCTGTCTTTGTAGGGGAGAAAAAACTCTTTCACTCCACCCTTGCTAGGTCTTCCAGCCGGAAATGAGACTGTAAATGAGACTGGCTAGAGACAGATTAGTGAGAGACAAACAGAAATTGAATGACATATACATAGCACTTACAAGCAGGAGTACCTAGAGGTGAGTAATTCACAGAATCAGTTAGAATTTGGCTTGATATTTTAGGCTCAAACAAAGAAAAACGGCTTTGGGCTTTTGAGCAAAGAAGGAAAGTTACAGGAAAGTGACCAGGAAAACACTGGTAAACAAAGGTGGTTTAGTAAGATTTCTTTTGCAGCTATGCTTACAGCTGTGCTTTTCTCCAGTGGTAAGAGTTGTTAAGAGACCTCCTCTTCCTGGTAGACATTCCTGCAAGAGAAAATTTCCTTTATAAATTTAACTTTCTTTAAAAACAAAACCTTGTGCCTGTTCTTGTGTCTGCTGGTCCTCACTAGCCCTTAGCTTAAAATAATCCATATGCTAAAAGGCACATTTTGGGATTACACATTCTGGTACTTCTTACCTTATGTTTTATATAAAAATTAATTCAAAATAAATAATAGATATCAATGTAAATGTAAAACTATAGTATTTCAGAAGAAAAGAGAAAATCCTCATGACCTCAAGTTCAGCCAACTGTTCTTTCTTAAAACATTAAAAAGCGATTCATTAAAAAAAAAATTGATAGTTGGACTTCCATCGAAATTAAAATTCTTTGCTCTGTGATTTTTAACAGAACAAAGAGACAAACTAAATTTTGAAGAAAATATTTTCTCCATAGCTATCTATATGTTGAAGCACAATGTGTAAAATATTTGAAAAAAATTTAAATGTTTGAATGATATTTCACCACTGAAGATATACTGATGACAAATATGTACCATAAAAGACACTCAACATTACTAGTCATGGCAAAATGCAAATAATAACTTCACAACTATAGAACTATTAAAGTGGTTAATTTTTTTTTAATGACAGTATTAAGTTTTTAGGGTCTGAGCAAATGTAACTCTCAAACATTGCTAAGAGGGAATGCAAATCATATTTCTCTTTTTCTAAACAAGTTAATTTTTATTTGTGGTTTCTTTTGCACTCAATATTATTTTGTATTAGTTTCAGGTGCACAGCACAGTGGTTAGGCAATCATACACTTCACAAAGTGCTTCCCTGATATTTCCAGTACCACCTGGCACCGTGCATAGTTATTATAATACTATCGGCTATATTCCCTGTGATGCACTTTATATCCCCATTTTTATTTTACATTTTTTATAAACTTAAACATACTCTTACCATATGACCCAGCAACTCCATTCCCAGGAATTGACTCAAAGGAATGAAAATTGTTTTTAACAAAATAACTTGCATATGAATATGTCCAGGAGTGTAATTTATTATTGTCCAAACCTAAAAACAGACGTCCTATGGCCGTGCACTGAGACAACAGTGCACCCCTCAGCTCCAGAAAGGAAATGCTGTTACGTGATGTCACGTGCAGTGGGGTAGATGAGCCTGACATGCATCATGCTCCCTGACAGACTGTTCACTTTCATTACATGATATTCTGGAAAAGTCAAAGCTATCAGGGGAAACAAAAGAGTTAGTGGTGGTAATGGGTTGAGATATGGGTGGGAGGATTTAAGAAAAGCAGAATTTATTGTATGTGGTAAGAAAACTTTTCTCTACTCCAGTCATTGCTGTGTGACATGAACTATATGAATTTCTCAAAATATACTCAAATATATATATACACACACCTCAATTCAGTATTCATATATATATATATATATATGCTATTCAGTGAGTTGTGTGTGTGCATGTACAAATATTATTGTATGTGACTGAAATTTAAATGAAATACCCACTGAGCCCATGATGGGATGTGTGCCTATTTCTCTTCTCAATGCCTCCATCATACTCCTCATCCCTTTGTCTATTTCTGCTTATTCTGCAGAATCTCTGTGAAGCCAGCTTTCATTTTATAATGCCTCTTTTGAGCTGCAAGTTCTATGCTGTCTAATCTTTCCATTGACCTATAATTACAACTATTCTATTTTTCTTAGAAGTTCTGATTGGTTGCTTTTCCTATTCATTCTATATTTTCAGATAGAATCTTCTTTCTCATTATGCTATATTATCTTTTATTTATCAAAATATTTCACATATCTATTTGACATTCTATACAAAATTAATATGTATTTTATTAATTTTGATAGACTAATATTCCATGACCTGACATATAGAAGGGCATCTGATTCTCTCTCAATTTCTCTTTTTCATGATTCTGTATTTTCCTAGGCTTTTTCTTTGGAAATAAGTGGGTGTTGTGTTGACCATTTTTTCCTCCAGAGAATATTACTTTTGCTTTTATGAAGCACCTTAGTGAAATAAGAAGGACCAATCTAAGGTAAATTCCGAGTTTCTTGAGTCAAGTAATTGGTATTAATAAAATTCCCAGCCATACTAAGTAAGGAAGTTTGCAGTTAAAAAAGTGTGCAGGGGATACTGTTTCTTTTTGTCTTCTAAGCTGAGAAAGACAAGTTTTCTTGCCAACTACTTTTCAGGTGGGCACATTGTTCTAGACCTTTTACTGAATTTCCAAACTTTCAGACGTCTTGGATTTCTGCAGGGATTTCAGTATCAACTCTGTTCATAGTTTGCAAACACGTAAAGTGTCTTCTATCCTCTCTGTAGTTATATACTGAATCTCTGGATTTAAAGAGATTTATTAATGCTCACTAGGCAGGTGTATTTCCTTAGACAATTATCTTTACCATTTTAGAATCTTTCTATCACCATTAAGCTTTCCCATATTTCCTTGAAGGCCTAACTATGCATCTGAAATGTTTTCAGTTCTACATAATCCATAATTTTTAGGTCTTAAAAATAGGGTGTTCTGTAGGTATTCTAGGAAATATAGTCTGCTATATTGCCATAAGGAAAAGTAGTAAAAATATTATTATGTGATTACCTTTGTTTATCTCCAAATTAAGGAACTATTTTCATAGTTTATTTGAATCTGGTTGGAATTCCAAAATTATAGTGTAGGACACCAGACTATGCCACTTCAAACTATGCCTCTTTAACATAAGAACTGTTTTGAGATGCAGAAGAAGCTCTAAAAACAAAGAAGCTGTCTGTTTGAAAGTAAAATTCACACTTATATATAGAGGAAATTTCCATTTGTAGGAGTGTTTCCCTCTCTGTACCAGGAAAAAAAGAACTCTAAATCACAAGAGAATTATACCAGTGCAGAAGACATGGATTCACTCTGCATAACAAACCTCACCCTTACTTACCTGATCACCTCCTCATAACTGTTCTTCCCCACACTCTTATTTATTTTGTCTTTAGATTAATATGGTGTTTAAATCTGAAATCTAAGCCACCTCTGAGGGTTACTCATTTTTATCTGGGCATCTCACATATACACATAAGAAATATGTGTTGATAAATTTCTAGGTTTTTTTTTCACTTGTTAATCCGTCTTTTGCTACAGGGACCCTAGCTGAGAATTTAGAAGGGTAGAAGGAAAGTTACTTTTTCCTCCCCAACCATAACAAATATTTTTCTGCTCAGACTGCAAAGGGCACATAATGTTGGCGGTGGTGAGAATGGCGCCAGGTGTTACACCTGTGGAGTCAGGACCTTGGTTCAACAACCTCGGTACCTGCGTTCTGGCCAAAAAAGAATTCATAGCTGTGACTCGAACTAAAGAGAAAGTTGATTTAGATAGTGAGCCATAGAAGAAATGGCTTCGAAAACAAGTAACAGAGGCTAAAGGAGGGCCCTGGAAGCTTCGCAGAGAGGAAGGTAATGGATGGCAGTGTGCCTGGGGGAAGAAGTGGTGGAGGGGAAAGGTTGCCAGCGCATCCTCCGTCTTATGGGCGTTTAAGGGTGGGGATTTAAGGAGATGTCCCGAGGGAGCATCTCAGTAGAATATTCATCAGCTTTCCATGTGTGTCATTTCAGGGCCGTGGTCTCCACTTACTGGTCAGCACTGGCCCAGGGGCAGAGGGTCATTAGTCTATTAGTCAGCTGGTCCTGAGGCAGAGATGGTGTTGTTTCGCTTTGCTGCTTTTCTGGGCCTGGATGTATTTGATGCAGGTCAGAACTTACTGTTCTGGGTCTTAATGCTTAAGGGCTGTATTATGGTCTCCCACGTTCGTTCCCCCTCTAAGGGGCCTGGGGGGTCTAACCCACAAAACTAGCAACATTTGAGGGGAGCAGAGGTCAGGGGAAGATCTGAACTGCATGACCGGAGATAGGCTAGAGGAGGAAAGGTCACCCGCCCTGAGGAAAGGTTCTCAGTTTTGTCCTTTGCTAGGCACCAGGGCTTTCATCCGAGTAACCTTCTGTGCCTGGCTCATCACCCTTGCTCTGCTCATGTCTAATTGCCCACAAAATAAGATGTGTACTCTTCCATGTGGCTGATATAACTGAATGCATTCCTGTTTATACCGAGAAGGTCTAGGCTGATCCGAGTTCCAGCCAATGAGCCAGATTGGACATGAGGATAGGGAGGGCATGTCCTAGAGGCATGTCCAGAAGCAGAGAAGATATGCTCCAAGTAGCTCACAGCTCAGATTTGGCAAACATGAGTGATGGGTTCGTCAGCTAGAACTGGCCGCCTAATGTGAATCCATCCAGAAATATAAAGAAACACATGGGCTTGAATTTAAAAGTAAGCACAATGGGCTAAAATGTTTCAAGTTGAAGAAGACACAGGCAAGTTCCAAGAGTGAAGGGAAAAACTGTGGATAAGAAATGACTAAGAAAAAGGAACTGAGAAGAAAAAGGCCTATATTCATAAAATAGTCTCTACAAAATGTATCTGGGTGTGGCATTCCTGCCCTTGTCTTCTACCCACAGGTGCCTTACATGTGAAGCCTAAAGATTCTCACCAAACCTTTATCACTACTTACCATTTCTGTTCGTTCCTCATCTGGAATGTGTTGGCACAGGGTCAGCCAGGATTCTTTGCTTGTCAACAGAAGCAATCCTAACCCGGACTCTCGTCCTCATATCTGGATAAAAGGGAAAAATCAGAATGCGCGATCCTATATTTCAGTTTAGTGAGAAAGCAGTGTCTTTGTAGATTTATACTTTTTGTTGTTGGTGTTGCTGTTTACATAATTTGGAAATAAATAAAAAATGATTATTAAAAAATACTTCAAGCATTTTTAAACAGGATAACATTTCTACATTTTTAAGTAAACTAATTCAGCGACTTGAATTTTCTTATTCATTCATCTATTTTCTACTTACTTTCTGAAATAGTAACTAGCCCTTTCAATTTAATGTTTTGATTTTTTAAAAATATATTTAAAAATCAAACTAGATTACAGAAGGTTTTTTGTTTTGTTTTGTTTGTTATTTTGTTTGTTTGTTTGTTTTAAGGTACCACAGGAGCCCTGGCTAGGGTGGCTCACTTGGTTGGAGCTTTCTCCTATAAACAGAAAGATCGTGGGTTCAATACCTGGTTTGGGCACATACCTAGGTTGCAGGTTCGATTCCGGGTCA
>PVKM010040350.1:0-13489 GCA_004027735.1 Carollia perspicillata
TAGGGAAAACTGAATTTAGAGGACCTGGGTTTGAATCCTACCTGGAGACTTCGCAAAAATCGCTTTATATCTTTGAACAGTCTGAGTTAATATGCCAGTAAATGAGGTTAATGGCACCTATCTTGAAGAGTTGCTATTCATTCATTTCTTCATTTTTTTACTTTATAAATGTTTTCTGAACCTCCCGTGTGTGTTAGGCACTATGCCCTGTGTTGGAAAAACAAGGATAACTAGACAGCCAGACACTCACTCAGCTCATTTTCTAGATGGAGACTTAGATGAGTAAATAAACAGAGCAATCCCCCATATGGAGTTGATCACGTGAGGAAGGCTCCTCACCCACATTTGAGGGTCTCAGGAAGACTTCTTGAAGAGATGCCTAAGCTGCCGTCTAATATGTGACTGTACGTTAGCCAGGGGAAGTGATGGAGGTTTAGGTGGGTATTCTTGGGTAAGTTTTTAGGAAGAAGGAAGAGTATTGGCAAACTCCCAAAGTCAGAAGGTCGGCCAATGCCCTTGAGGCACTGGGAGAAGTGGAGAATGATTTGAGGACGGATGCAACTTGGTTGAGAATGACTCAAGGACTGGACCAGGAAAGGGGATGGATGTAGCTGCAGAGATGTGGGGTGAGGCCTGTGGGCAGAGCTTTCTGGTAAAGGAAACACGGACTTCAGACGGCAGACCAGGGTGTCTATTCACCAGCTATGTGATGATCACTTTGGGGAGGGGAGGCAGGGGAGAGCTTGATAAAAAGCTTGATTCCTGGGCCCCTTCAGAGCTACAAAGTAGACTGTCTGAGAGTAAGGTCCAGTAATCTGTCTTTAAAAATGTATATAAACTATGCCCACACCCCAGAGCCTGAACACCTATGAGAAGTCACAGAGGGGGTCCAAAAGGGAAATGGCGTAGTTGGATTTACAAGTGTTTTTCCTTCATTTGAGAATATCATTTGCCCTTAATTCCTGAAGGATGGTCTTGACAGATAGTTTGTGGTTGGCAGTTCTTCTCTTTCAGCAACTGAAAAACGTATAGCACTTCTCTCTTAAGCCGTATGGTTTCAATTAAGAAATCTGCTGTCATTCAAATTGATGTTCCCTTGTAGGTAATGCTTTCTGGCTGCTTTTAAGATTTTTTTCTTTTCTTCTTCTTTTTTTTAGTTTCAGAAGTTTAATCATGATGTTTTGGAATGGATTTCTTTGGGTTTATTCTGTTTGGGATTTTCGCAGCTTCCTGAATCTGTATGTTTATATGTTTCACTAAATTTGGGAAGTTTTCAGCTATTATTTCTTTGAGTTTTTTTCAGCATTCTTTCTCTCCTCTTTCTGGAATTCGGATGATAAGAATGTTAGATATATATTTTTTTCTCCTATAGACCCCTGAGTCTCTGTTTATTTTTTCAGCCTATTTTCTCTCTGTTAATGAAAATAAGTAAATTTTATTGATCTGTTTATCAGGTTCACTGATTTTATCCTCTGTCATCTCCACTGTGCTATTGAGCTCATCTAGCTAGTTTTTAAAAAAAATTTATTCATTGTGCTTTTAAAATAACTTCTATTTAAATTTGTCATTATATTTTTAATAACTTGTACTTATTTATTGAGATTTTCTATCTTTCATTTGTTTTAAGAAAACTCGAAATTGTTTCATGAAGCATTTTTATGATACTATTTTAAAAGCACAAATTCTGACATCTGATTCATCTCTGTGTTGGCATCAGTTGATTATCTTTTCTTAAGATAAGATTTCCCTAGTTTTTGGTATGATGAGTGATTTTTGATTGGTTGTATCTTTTGTATTCTGGACATTAGAAGACTCTCGACCCTACTTTAATCTTCTGTTTTAACAGGGAGTCAACCTTGGTCTGCTTTGTTCTTCTGACACTGCTGGGGCTTCTGTTAATTCCTGCTGGTGCCACCTGTAGGGGTGGAAGGCACGTCCCTGGGCCACATGTTGTCCTTGGGGGTCCAGGGATGGGAGCTGCTGTGGGGCCTGGCGAGTTCTCTGCCACTGGGTGGAGGGCCCAGGCATGCAGGGCTCTGCAGACAGTGCCACTGCCGATGGATTGGCCTGCCACTGCCCAGATACGGAGTGGGGACGGGGGTGCCTCACTGGGACTTGCTCTGTGTTGGCCTCCTCCTTTCCTGACCTTTGGCCAGAGAGAGCAAGCTTTTCTTTTCCTTTGTGTATGTGTGTGTGTGTGTGGGCATTCTTGGCAGAACTGTGTCGAAGGCCTCGATGGCACCCAGTCTGGGGTGTGTAGGAGATAAAAGAAAACCTGGGAGAACTAACTGTCATGTCATCCCTCAGGTCCTGAGGGTGATAGCCCATTCACTGACTTTTCTGTTGAGCCATTTTCAGGATATTTAGTTGTGTTTAGAAGGCAGGAGTAGGGAAAATGGGCCTATCCCCTCTTATCTATTACGCGCATTTAAAAATTGTGATACAATACACATAGCATAAAATTTATTATTAGTAACATTTAGTACCTTCATAATGTTTCACAACCATCACCACTATCTAGTTTCAGAATGTTTTGGTCACTCCAAAGGGAAACCAGGTACCCATTAAGCAGTCACCTCCCATTCTCTCCTTCCCCTGCCCCCGGCAACCTTTCCTGTCTGCTTTAATCTGCTTCTAGGACCTCTAGGTTTGACTATTCTAGTTATTGTGTGCAAATGGAATCACACAATATGTGACCTTTGTGTCTGGCTTCTTTCACGTAGCATATTCTCAAAGTTTATCTGTTTTGCATGTAGTTAATTCCTTCCCATGGCTGAATAAAATTCCATTGTCTAAATATACCACCTTTTGTTTATCCATTCACCAGACGGCAAACATTAGGGGTATTTCTACTTTTGGCTGCTGCTAATTGTGCTGTAAATATGCGTGTACAACTTTTTGTTGGAACACCAATTTTCAGTTCTTTGGGTATATACATTGGAGTGGAATTGCTGGATTATATGATAATTCTATGCTTAACTTCTTGAGGAATTACCAAGTTGGTTTTTATGGAGGTTACATCATTTTACATTCCCACTAGCAGTGGGGTTCCAATTTCCCACATCCAGTCTGAGGGCTCCAGTTGCTATACAGCCTCGCCAACACTCGTTATTTTCCATTTAGAAAATTATAACCATTTTAATGGCTGTGAAGTAGTAGCTCTTTTTGATTTTGATTTGCATGTCTCTAATGATTCTGATGTTGAGCATCTTTTCATGTGCTTACTGGTGATATATATGTATATAAAATATACAAACATATTTTATGTATATGATATGTCCAGAAGATATCTAGCCATGCAATATGAAAAATAGAGACATTTATTGAAGAAGATACAAGATACAAGAAACATTGTACATAGGATAATGATACCTCAGTTCCTTTCAAAGTAGGCACCTTGGGACCTCACACAGTTCTCCCAATCGCCATCAGCTGCCCTGTCGTATTTTCCTGAATCTCATTGATGGTCTGAAATCTCTCCCCTTTCAAAGGTGATTTTAGTTTTGGGAAGCTGGAAGTTGCAGAGTGCCAAATCTGGGCTATCGGGGGGCTGAGTCACCTGGGAGATTTGGTGTTTTGCCAAAAAACACTGCATAAGAGATGTCAAGCACGAGCGGGTGTGTTGTCGTGATGAAGCTGCCAGTCACCAGTTGTCCATAGCTGTGCCTTGGGAATCATCCCAACAGTTTCTGTGGAGGGATGTTCAAGCTTAATGAAAAATTTGGTGCAGATTCTTCACTCTACTTGCTCAGTCATTTTGAATACAATAGCCATGCAGTACACATGCTCACTCAATGGCATCTACCAACCCCACTGACTAGTACAGTGAAGTCATCATTGTTCACACATGCTCATTCCAGTCCACGCTCCTTGGCTCCCGGGTTACATTGATGTTGCACAAACTATTCTCATTATATTAACAATGGCTGGGCTTTTTCAGGGAAGACTATTATATATATATATTTTTTGAGAAATGCCCTGTTTAAGTCATTTGCTTATTTAAAAATCGGGTTATTTTTTGTTGTTGAGTTGTAAGAGTTCTTTTCTTAATTTTTAATTTTCTGTACATTTTTTATTTATTGAATTTATTGGGGTGACACTGATTAATAAAATTATATAGGTTTCAGGTGTAAAATTCTATAATACATCATCTGTATATGGTATGTTCACCACCCCAAGTAAGAGTTCTTTATATATTCTGGATACTAAGCTCTTATCAGATACATGATTTACAAATATTTCCTCTTATTCTGTAGATGTTCTCTTCTTGATAGTGTCTTGATGCACAAGTTTTAAAAAAATATTATTCCTTTCTATCCCTGGTGTATTCCTCCTTCTAGTGAATCTGCAAGATGACTTTGGATGGTATATAGATAACCTTTTCTTTTTCTTTAAGATTTTATTTATTTATTTTTAGAGAGAGGGAAGGGAGGGAGAAAGAGAGGGAGAGAAACATGTGCCAGGGAAACACAGATTGGTTGCCTCTCACACGCCCCCAGGTGGGGACCTGGCTCATAACCCAGCCATGAGCCCCTACTGGGAATTGAGCTGATGACCTTTAGGTTCACAGGCCAAAGGTCAATTCACTGAGCCACACCAACCAGGGCACAAGTTTTTAATATTAATGATGTCCAATCTATTTTTCCTTCTGTTGCTTGTGCTTTTGGTGTCCTATCTAAGAAACCATTGCCAGATCCAAGGTCATGTGATATATTCCCTTATTTCCTCCTAAGAGTTTTATAATTTTAGTTCTTACCTTTAGTTCTTTAATTTGAATTAATTTCTGTATAGAATGTGAGGTAAGGGGTCCAATTTCATTCTTTTAGATGTCAATGTCCATTTGTTTGATCATCATTCCTTGAACAGATTATTTTCTCGCCCACTGACTGGAGTCAGCATTCTTATAAAAAATCAATTGACTATAGATGTGTGGATTTATTTCTAGACTCCCAATTTTATCCATTTGTCTATATGTCTACCTTTATGTCACAGTACCACACTGTGAAATGTAATTTTTTCCTTTAAATTTTATTCTGTGTTGGTTTCACGTATACAGTTTATCAACTGGACAATTGTATACTTTTTCCATATTTCCAGGACTCAACTGGCACCAGACAGAGTTACGTTCCCTATGCTTTATTCCACATCCTATGACTATTTTGTCACTGCCAATTTGTGTTGAATGCAATTTTTAAAATATTTTTGTGGCTCAATTTGGAAAATGGTTTATTGAGTGCAGTCCCTAGATTCAAGGACCATTGTCAAGAGGGTAATCCCAAAACCTAGCCCCAAGGCAAGGGAGTTTCACTAGGGTCTGGCAGTTGTGTCAGAGACATGGCATGATATTAGGAACTTATTTGGAGCCAGAATGAGCAGAACTTGGCTAAAATTAGATGCAGCAAATGAGGAAAAGGGTTGTCAAGGATGATACTGGTTCAGGCTTGGATAGTGGTACCAGTTCCTTTTAATGGAAGAAAATAGAGGGTCCAATTTGGGGAGAAGATAGTAAACTCAGATCTGGTACCTCAGAGGGTACCAGAGGAGTTGGCGGGTGGTGGAATGGAGTGGGGAAGGGTGTACAGAGGGGCAAGAAGGGTGAAAAGAGAGTTGGGGCCAGACACAGAGAGGTGTTTTGGGGATGCTGTCCTGAAGACAAAGGGAAGTGATGGAGGATAGGCAGACAGGTGATATAAAGAGATGGTCTTGGCTGCCCTGAAGGCCAGTGGGGTGGGTGACCTTCCTCTCCTTGACCTCCACTTCCTCAAATGTATAATGCAGCAATAATATTTAACTTCCGGGACACTCTGTTTGTATGTGCCTGACTTGTAGACTTTGCTCATTAAATAGTGAAAAAGCCACTCTCCACCTGACTTGATCTCCTTCTGTGTCTCCTCCCAGGGGCCCACTCCTGCCTAAGAACACCATGCATGCAGGTGAGCTGTGGTGTAGGTACAGGGGCTGGGGTAGGGTCGGGGGATTAAGGGGTTTCACCCTGCAGTCAGATTGCTGGGCTGAGGTAGGCTGTGTTTTCGGCAATTGCCCCAGCTTCTCCTCTACATAACCAGCCCCACCGGGAATAGGCAAACTGTTAGGGACGGTGGGCAGCTCTGCCAAGGCTCCTTTGAGAATCTAGGGCCCAGCCATATTTTCAGAGTAGCTCTAGCAAGTTAAGGTTAGTTGGAAGTAGGCTGACCCATAAGGAAGCTTCTCCTTCCCTTTTTCTACTTAAGGCGGGAGAGGTTCCTCATGTGTCTAGTGTTTGTGGACTTCCTACCGTGTACTTGGCACAGTGGTAGGTGCTGGGGATGCCCCAGGGACTAAGATAAGCACAGTTCTTGCCAGTGTGGAGTTCATGTCCAGCAGAGGCTAGACTACTAATTGAGTCGTTGGAATAAAGTGTGATGAGTGTTTTGTGGCGTAGGATGGGGCTGGGAGGGTGGGCTGGGCGTGGTCATGGAGGACCTTGTAAGTCACACAAGGGCCTCATTTTAAAGCTAGTGGGAATCCATGGGAAGATTTTAACAGGTGAGGCATTGCCTTTTCTCTCTCTTAGGAGCACTGCAGGGAGCTCAACAGTCAGCTATTGGAGAGGAAGGGGCAGTGGCATTGAGAGACCTCTAGGCCAGGCATGGCTCTGAGTCCAGGGGCTGGTCTGGTCCTCCACGAAGACCCAAAGATGACGCCTAGCCTCAACTCCACCGGGGCCCCAGGTTTAGGCTCTGACACCATCTCTGGGCCAAACCCAGATACAGACCTTGTTTCTATCCTGAATCCACCCCTGAATCCTGGCTTGGCTCTTGTTCCAGACCTTAATCCAATTCTGAGTCCTGTCTCTGAGCAGGCCCCGGGCCTGGTGTCTGATAACACCCCCAGATCTGCTGACAGTGGGGCTGTGGCTCCAGCCTTCCTCCAGTTCACCACCTCCCACTCTGGTGAAGCCCTAGGCCTGGATTCAAATCACATCTCGGAGCCTAACTCACAGGGGGCTTTGTGTCCAGCCTCAGACCTGGTTCAGAGCCCCGGCTCTACCGAGGCCCAGGGTCTGAGCTTGGACAACCACTCTGGGCTGCACTCTGAGGAGGCCTTCAACTCCCACCCAAGCAAGAGTTTTGATTTTGGTCTGAGTAACTCCAATCCTTCCAGGCCTGAATCAAACCTTTTTATGAGGTCCTATTCAAGAGAAACACTACTTCTGGGCTCATGTATCTCCAGGCCGGGCTCAAAAGCACTCCTTATTCAAGCCTCAAACTCTTCTCTGGATTCCAGCTCCAATCACCTGGTCAGTGTGGGCTCAAGAACTATCTCCAAATTGGACCTGAACGTGGCTCCAGATTCTTGTGGGACCCCAATCCTAAACACCAATGAGACCCTCACTTTGGCTTCATACAACACCTCTGGGTCTGTTTTGAAAGGAGCGTTTGGTACAGCCTGGAACACTAGTTCCAAGGGAACTGTCAATGTGGCTTCAAATAGCAATGTCAAGTCTGATTTGAACATGACCATCACTCAGACCTCATGCTTGACCCTGATTCCTGGCTCCAATGATAACATTAGCCTGCACTCCAGCACCTATGGACCCAATTCTGTCCTTTCTCCACCCTCGTGCATGACCTTTATACTGGGCTCCAAGGACACTCTGAGTCTGGCTTCTAGCCTCATCTTCAGCGACACGTCCACCTTGACGCTGAGCAGCCAGCAGGATTATTCTGAGGACAACACCACCCACACCATGCCCCTGGAGGAAAATCAGCAGAGCTGGAGCGAGATGGCCGGCGCCGAGATGGGCCAGTTCCCGCTGGTGGTCCCCACCTGCAACACCACAGGCGAGGACACCACGGCCTTCCAAAGTGTCCCTGAGCGTAAGTATGGCAACAGCCCTAGAGAGGGCACTGTCCTGGAAGAACCTTGTATTCAGACCTGTGGGGCAGAGAAAGGGAACATCAATCAGTAGATAACATGCAATATGTTAATTATGCACAAGAGATCGGTGCTCAGCCTCTGCTTCTTGACTGATGTAGGACAAGCTACTCAACCTCTCTGAACTTCAGTTGCCTTAAGTCTAATATCTCCATATGACAGAATGCTTATTGTGTCCAAATGACAAGTCAACTCACTACACCTTCCTTTCAAAGCTTATGTCTCTTTCGTTTTTGATACATTTCAGACCTGGCTTTTCAGGTCAATGGAGCAGGCAGGTGCTAGGCTCAGCCTACCTCTGTGGAGTGTTTGAGGTCCCCACCTGAGCAGGGCCTTGGGGTCCTCTCTGGAGCCTGCTCTCACTTCTGATATACAGATGTTCTGGAAATTGATGATCTGTCAATTTTGGATGTTGTAAAGATCTCCCAATTACTTATATCTCTAAATATTCTTGTTTGTTCATGGACCAATACCATATTGCAGTTAAACAATTACTATGCCTTTGTAAGCATGTATTCATATCTGGTAGGGTAGGAATGCCTTTGAAAATTCTCACAATTATTCTGAGGACAACGCATCCAAAACATGTTCTGGAGTCCATTAGTAAGCCCTCATTCTTCCATATACATTTTATTTTATTTTATTTTTATAATTATTTCTAAAGATTTTATTTATTTACTTCTAGAGAGAGGGGAAGGGAGGGAGACAGAGAGGGACAGAAACACTGATGTGTGCTTACCTCTTGTGTGCTCCCTACTGGGGATCTGGCCTGCAACCCAGGCACGTGCCCTGACTGGGAATTGAACTGGGGACCCCTTGGTTCACAGGCTGGCACCAGTCCACTGAGCCACACTGGCCAGGGCCCATATACACTTTAGAATATGTTTGTCTAGGTCTTCAAAAAAGTTTGCTGGCATTTTTATTGGAATGCTATTAATTTATTCATCTATTAAAGTTTTCCTTTGTGTAGGACATATCCTTTACTACAATTAAAAATATTCTCCTTCAAGATCTATTGCATTTTTGATAGGTTAATTCCTGTGTGCTTTATAGTTTTTATTGCTATCATGAATCATGTCTTATTTTTTAATACAATTCTTATTTTGTGCTGATGATGCTTGATGATGTAGAGGAATTCTGTTTTTGCATGCTGAACTTTTTAAAAAACAGCTTTATTGAGATATAATTTACATACCATAAAATTTCCCCACTTTAAGTGTACAATTTAATGGTATTAAAATATGCACAGAACTGTGCAACCGTCACCACAATCAATTTTAGAACATTTTCTGTTTTTGGAAAGGTTTTATTTGTTTACTTTTAGAGAGAAGGGAAGGAGGGAGAAAGAGAGGAAGAGAAATATCTGTGTGGAAGAGAAACATCGATTGGCTGCCTCTCACATGCCCCCAGCTGGGGACCTGGCCCACAACCCAGGCATGTGCCCTGACTGGGAATCGAACCAGTGAACTTTTGGTTCACAGACTGGCACTCGATCTACTGAGCTACAACAGCCAGGGCAATTTTAGAACATTTTCATCACCCCCCCCAAGAAAAACCCCCAAACCCCTTAGGTATCACCCCCAACTCATTGTTCCCCAGCTCTAGGCAACCACTAATCTACTATCTGTATAGATTGACCTGTTTTGGCCATTTCTTATAAATATGTGGTTCTTTTATATAAAGTGTGATTGGAACACTTTAACCCCATTTAATTTCTTCCCCCCTATTCATATGCTATCCTGGTAATGCATATTCATTATTTTCTTAACCCTATAAACATTGTTATTATTTTATGCAGTTAATGTTCTTATATTTACTCAAATATTAACCTCTTTCTTTTACTTCATTGCTTATTGCATTTCAGACCTTCCATCTGGCATTGATTTCCTTTTGCTTGAAGTATATACTTTAGAATTTCCTTTAGTGAATTCTGCTGATGGTAAATGTTTATCATTTTTCTCTGAAAAATGCCTGTAGTTCTCCTTCATTCTTTTTTTTTAAAATGTGGAAACGATGAAAACTTGCAGAAAAATTGAAAGCACAGTATAAACATTTTGGGGGACATAATTTGATTAAGTTGCCAAATGATACCCCTTGACCCTTAAATTTTGGTTTTTATTTCTTACAAAAACGGACAAGCGTTAACCATCAGAATCACGAGATCAATATTAATACGCTGTTACCATCTAATCTCCAGATGCCATTCAAATGTCACTGATCGTCCCAGTAATGTTTTCCTGGGAAAAAAGATCCAGCTCAGAGTCACCCACTGACGTTTTTTGTCTAGTCTGTTTTGGTTCCTGAGTCCTCAGCCTCTCCTTGACTTTCACGTTCTTTTTTTTTTTTTAAATGTCCTTTAATGAGGTGTCGGGCCAAGGGGGGCCGCTGCTGACCAGAGCTCCGGGCCTGGAGGGGAGTCCCCCTGGCTCCCTTTTGTCACTTCAGGAAGCCTATTTCCCCCCAAACCCGAGAACGTCTCGGAGGCTTGGTTAGCAGCCTTGTCGATGGTTTTCTGGGTGTATTTGGCCTCCTGCTTCATGGCTGCACCCTGGGCAACCCCTTCCACTTGCTGCTTCAGGTCCTGCACCCTTCCGGCTATGGCCACGGGGGGCCTGTGAGGCATCAAGGGTAGCCGAAGCGACATGGGATCTCCTTTCATGTTCTTGATACACTTGAAGATTACAGGCCAGCTGTTTTGTGAGTTGTGCCTGAGTTTGGGTGTGTCTGCTGGTTCCTCATGGGTGCATTCCTGTCACGTACCCAGGGCAGGAAGAGCACGAAGGCGATGCCAGCCCTTTCTCACTGCATCCTCTCTGGTGGGGTACGGCTTGGGTTGCTCCCATCACTGCTGACGCTCACTGCGACCACCTGAGCGAGGTGATTGCTGCCAAGGTCACCGCTGTGAAGTCACTGTTTACCCCTTTGTAGTAATTATTTAGTAACTATTCTCTGAAACTATGCAAATATCCCATTCTTCATCAAGCTTTCTATTTATTCATTTATTTATTTACATTAGTGTGGAGTTCTCTTGTCTTTTTGGTACTAGATGTCCCTTCCCTGTTTTCTGGCACATTTTATACTTTTCCTGTCCAAGTCCTAGAAGCAGAGCAAGGAGCCTTGTCCTTTTTAGTGGAGAATGGTACTTAGAAGCCACGATCTTGGTGCCAGCTGTATTCATTATAACTGGGATGTCTCTGTTTCTCCCTATTGGCTCCATGCGCCAGCAGCCTCTGGTGGCCAAGATGGCCCTGAATTCCAGGCTCTCAGAGGTCCTCAGAAGGAGGGACAGGCAGTTTCTTAAATAAAGAGCTCTATTGCCCCACTCACCCAAGGGCCCATCCCTGGGCCAATCACTGCGGCTGTGGGCATGAGACTCTCTTTACTGGCCGAGCTTGGGTTGCAGGCCCACCCCTGTTTGAAGAGGGGTGATGAGTAGGGCTTGAGGAACTCAGTTTCAACTGGCTACATGGAATGGGTAACCCGCAGGGAAGACAGGAACTCTTTAACCAAAAGAAAGATGAACAAATCTGGGGCCGACAAAACAGCAGGTATCTACTATGATAAGCCAGAGTTTTTAGCTCTGGCTGGTGTGGCTCAGTGGATTGAGCGCGGGCCTGTGAACCAAAGGGCTGCTGGTTCGATTCTCAGTCAGGGCACATGCCCGGGTTGCAAGCAAGGTCCCCAGGAGAGGGCATGCGAGAGGCAACCACACATGGATGCTTCTCTCCCTCTCTTTCTCCTTCCCTTCTCTTCTCTCTAAAAATAAATAAATAAAATCTTAAAAAATAAATGAAAGTTTAATTATAAATTGTGATAATGGTTGAAAAAAGAGAGTAAGATGATGCACAAGGGGATCACAGGGGGCCCCCCCGTGACCTGAGGGTCAGAGGAGGCCTCTTTGAGGAGTGGCAGGCAAGCTTAGACCTCAAGGGCGGGTGTAGGACTGGGGCAAGGGGGTGTGGCAGTAGACTGGCCCAGGTAGAGGAAGCTGCCTGTGCAAAGGCCCTGGGCCTGGACGCTTGTCTGGCCAGTGTGGCCAGAGCACGGTGAGTGAGGGGGAGCAGCGAGGGTAAGCCTGGGGACGGGGTTGGGGAGGCGGACCTGGCAGGGCCCTGCAGGCACTGAGGAGCCTGCAGACTTTACCCTGAATGAAATGCGGAGCCACTGGAGGGTTAGGGAAGAGAACTCAGTCTGGCTGCAGGGCGGGGTGGGGGACAAAGGATTAGAGAAGCTCAGTTGGGGAGGCGAGATGGGTCTGTGGCGCCCTGGGTATACTGTATCTTTCTACCCATTTGTCTCCCCATCAAACTATGACATGCAGGAGCCTTTGATGAAGGGGCCACATGCCCAGTGAACGTGCCAGGGAACAGAGAGGAGGGCAACAAACTGACTCTGGTACGCTTCCTGCCCCGCCAACAGCAGACTTCCTGGGGTGCCCCCGCCCCTCCCCACGCCCCGCTCCCCAGCCCCGGCCCCAGCTTTCCCTCTTTCTCCGCCTGGCTCCTCTTTTCTCCATGGTGCTCATCACCATCTGGTACACAGTATGCTTTGCTTCTTCATCGCACTTCTTATTAGTCTTCCTCACTATAGTGCGTGTCCTGTGAATTGGGGGTTTCCGTCTGCCTTATTCACAACTATATTCCCAGCACCCACAGTGGTGCCTGGTACATTATAGGTGCTCAGTAAGTTTTCTAAACAACTAAGTGAATTATGAGAGGGTCCACCCCTCCCCCACCACTTCAGCAGATGAAGTTATTAATCTTTGTTTAATGAACTGCCCTAAAACTTAGTGGTTTAAAAATTCACTCGGACAGCTGGGGAAGTAAGGATGAAAAAGGCCCAATTTTTCACGGTTCTGAAGTTTGACTGGGCTCAGCGGATGGCTCCTCTGCTCTGAGGGGTGCAGTCAGCGATCCCTACAGGAGGCGAGCCAGAACCTTCACAGCGGCCCCATCCTCCGAGTCTCTGTCCCGTGGTGTCACCAGTCCATGGCAACTGGGCTCCAGAGGGAAGAGTCGCCAGTTCCCTTCAGGGCCAGGCCAGGAACTGCAGTGCTTCCCTTGCATAGCCTTCTGTTGGTCCAAACAAGCAGTGCGATGCGCCCAGGGCCAAGGGCCACGTGTCCTCCTGACAGGAAGGGCGGGGAGGGGCTTGTGGCACCTTTCACCCACCACACTGTCCATCTGATTGCCTTGCTTGATTTCCTTTACTATACGAATTTATATCATTTGCTATTTTTTTTATTTCGTGTGTTTTCCTTCTTCCCTTAAGATAAGAAGAATGCATAGGTTCATCGGACTTTAGTTCATGTGTTCCCTCTCTCTGGTAGCACAGTGCCTTGATCTGACTAGGGTGGGCCCTTAAGAAGGGTAGACAGATGCCAGAAGGCCTTTAAGAGGTATTACTCACCGTGAGATTTCAGCTTGAGGTGATGGGACCCTTTCTGTCCCCCCCACTGCTGCCTCTTCTCCCTTAGTTGACTGGCAAAGGGGGAGAGTTTTGGGGTCCCTGATATCTGTCCTCCTCCAAACACTGGACTGCAAGGATTATGACACCCTGCCCCCCATCACCT
>PVKM010040351.1:0-13469 GCA_004027735.1 Carollia perspicillata
TAAGAGGAAACCGGAAATGGCTAGTCTAGGCTCCTGTTTCAAGGAGGAAGGAAGGAAGGGAGGGAGGGAGGGAGGGAGGGAGGGAAGGAAGGAAGGAAAGAAGTAAAGACGGAAAGGGAATGGGCCATGCTCCTTCTTCATCATAATTAGACATGTCATCTGCAATCAATTTACTGAAGTCTAAAAAAAGATTCCAAGTATCTTTTGGTATTGATTATTTATAATGTTCCAAGAAAAATTTATTCCATAAGTCTAAGAATTTAAATATTCCATTAAACACTAAATTCCAATAGAGAATGGCCATTCCTAGATCTAATCCTTTTTGTCCTGGGTTCTTTACACAATTAAAAGTAAAATAGTAAAAAATCATTAGAGAGAGAAAAATACATACAGGACAGTAGCTAAAGGGAATCACTGTGTAGGATGTAGTGTTTTTAATATTAGAAGAGATTTGAGCATATTTATATGATGAATGGAGAGATATACCAGAGAGGGAAAAGCTAAGTTTAAGAAACAGAGGATGTCTGAGTTGTTTTTTATTTTGTTAATGATTTCCTTTGCTGTTTCCTTTGCTGAAAATGTTTTGGTTTGATATAGTCCCATTTGTTTATTTTTTCTTTTGTTTCCCTTGTCTAGAGAGATATATCTGATAAAAAATTGCTACAAGCAATGTCCAAGATTTTGCTACGTTTTCTTCTAGGATTTTTATGGTTTCTGGTCTAACATTTAAGTCTTTGATCCATTTTGAATTTATTCTTGTGTGTGGTGTAAGAAGGTGGTCTAGTTTTATTTTTCTGCACATACGTGTCCAATTTTCCCAACACCATTTATTGAATAGACTATCTTTAGCCAACTGTAAGTGCTTGCTTCTTCTGTCAAATATTAATTGATTATAAAGATGTGGGTTTATTTCAAATATTAACTGACTATAAAGGTGTGGGCTCTCTATTCTATTCCATTGGTCTATGTGTCTGTTTTTATGCCATTACCAAACTGTTTTGAATACTATGTCCCTGTAGTATAGTTTGATATCAGGCAGTGTGATTCCTCCATTCTTGTTCTTCTTTCTCAGGATCGCTGTTGCTTTGTGGAGCCTTTTGTGGTTCCGTATAAATTTTTGAAATATTTTTCCTAGTTCTATGAAATATGTCATTGGAATCTTGATAGTAATTGTGCTGAATCTATAGATTCCTTTGGGTAGTATGGACATTTTAATGATGTTAATTCTTCCTATCCATGAACACAGTATGTGCTTCCACTATTAGTATCTCCTTCAGTTTCTTTCTTCAGTGTCTTATAATTTTCCAAACACAGCTCTTTTATATAATTGGTTAGGTTTACTCCTAGGTATTTTGTTATTTTTGAAGCAATTGTGAATGGTATTGGCATATGAAAATGCAACTGCTTTCTGGATATTAGTTTTATATCCTGATACTTTGCTGAAATCATTATCAGTTCTAGTAGTTTCTTGGTGGAATCTTTGGGGTTCTCTATGTACAGAATCATGTCATCTGTGAATAAAGAGTTTTACTATTCCCTTTCCAATTTTGATGACTTTTATTTCTTCTTCTTGTCTTACTGCTGTGACTAGGACTTCCGGTACTATGTTGAATAAGAGGTAAAAGCAGACATCCCTGTCTTATTCCCAATATTAAGGGGAACACTTGTAGTTTTTGCCTGAGTATGATGAGTATGATGCTGGCAGTGGTTAATATCCAAAATTTACAAAGTACTTACAAAACTCAACACCAAAAAAAAAACCCAATTAAAAAATGGGCAAACGGCCTGAATAGACACTTTTCCAAAGAGGACACGCAGGTGGCCAATAGACATGTGAAAAGATACTCAATGTCACTAATCATCAGAGAAATACAAATTAAAATGACAATGAGATACCATCATATGCCTGTCAGAATGGCCATCATCAATAAACCAACAAACAACAAGTGCTGGTGAGGATGTGGAGAAAGGGGAAACCTTTCACACCATTGGTGAAAATGCAGATTGGTGCAGACACTGTGGAAAGCAGTATGCAGATACATCAAAAAATTAAAAATAGATCTGTCGTTTAACCCAGTGATCCCACTTCTGGAAATATATCCAAGGTACCCAAAATACTAATTTGAAAGAACATAAGCATCCCTATGTTCATTGTAGCATTATTTACAATTGCCAAGATATGGAAGCAGCCCAAGTGTCCATCAGTAGATGAGTGGGTAAGACGATTGTGGAATTTACACAATGGAGTACTACTTGGTTATAAAAAAGAAGAAAATTTTACCCTTTGTGACAGTATAAATGGACCTGGAGAACATAATGCTAAGTGAAATAAGACACTAAGAGAGAGACAAATACCATACGATTTCACTCATATATGGAATCAAATGAACAAAACTGAGCTAACAAGGAAAATGCGGACAGACTCAGATGGAGAGCAGGATGATAGCTAGTGGAGAGAGGAGGGTAGGGAGTGAAGGGATTGAGCGAAAAGGAAAAAGGACCCATGGACAACAGTGTGGTGACTGCTGGGGAGAGGGGGGCATATGGGGATTAAAAGGTAATGGAAAAAAATACATAAAGATTAAATAAAACACAAAAAAAGAACTTAAAAGTATGTGTGACAGCAGTCTTCTCAAATGTTCGCATGCGTATTGATAACATTGGGACCTTACTAAGATGCAGATTCTGAATGAGTAGGTCTGACTCAGTGGACCCTGGGAGTCTGTATTTCTAATAACTTTCTAGGTGGAGTTGGTGCTGCTGGCGCATGGGCTACACTTAGAGTGTCAAGGAGCTAAAGACTCTGGCAAAAAAGGTTCCGTGCTTTACCTCTTCTATTACACTAGCCTGTAAACTCCTGAGAATCTTTCTTCATTTCCTTGCTAATTCTCCTATGCATCCATTTTTCTCATAAATAAAAAAGGGAAGAGAGGGTAGAAAACCTCAGAAAGGGTGGGGGCTTTTTCTTCTAAGCAACCATTAGCTACACACACTGCTTTCATGAACATGTCAAATATCTCCCTCATGTGATTAAATACCTCTGTGGAACCTCTAATATTTCAAACAGAGCACCCAGCTATTCAGTAGAAGAACAAGAGACTGGGAACAGCAATTAATTCTAGTTATGCCATATGGCAGTACAGAACACTGGCTGGAACCTGAAAACTCAATTTCACAAGAGTCTTACTTATTCTGAATTTTAATCATTATAGGATCAGCAAACATATGCCTACCAACCTGGTCCATTTACACAGAATTCTAAAGAATAATCACATTGCACACTCACAAAATGATTGGTTTTTCCCAGGTGGACTTAAAATGTCTCTCCTACCAGATTTTCAAAATAAAGTGGATGCTGACAGCTCCAGTTTAATTCGCCTGTTAAATAAAATCTTCAAACAGTTCTTTCATGAATAGTATAGCTTGCCTTCTTACCATTTCACTGTCAGCTCGGAGTTTTGCATAAGTCTACTTTTCTCTGGCTCTGGATTCCTCGGCCCTGGGGCCGGTTCAGGGGCCGGCCCTCCCGTCCCGGTGCACGCCTCCATTCATTCCCCCACATTCTCTCCCTTTCACCTCTCTTCAGAATGGAGACATTATCATTTTCAACACATACTCCATCCCTGTCTTCTTAGAGCTGAGATACTTTCATCTCCTGGACATCTAATAACTTCAAGATAAGGACAGAAAAATCAGTTCTTGTTCTGTGAACTTTTGTCTCCGGTGCTTGAGAGACTATCCTAATATGCCCTGAACATGTTTTAGTGATAACATTTACTGCACTAGGGCCAAAATGATTTTCTGCCACTTTCAATTCTAGTTCAATAAAAGAATAAGAGCTTTGTTTCTAACCTCTGTCATTTTTAATACCATAAAATGATTTTAAAAATGTAAAATTGAGTTCTATTTCCTACTGGACTACCAATCTCATATTAGCTTTCCTTTTATCAAATTTATGAGAAAAGTCAGAAATTGCCTTTCCTTTGGAAAAAAATCAAAATTTCAGGATCTCCTGGGCAGGTTGCTTGAATTGAATTTCAGCTCTCAATAATTGCTGTCCTGGAAGTTTTAAAGAACTATAAAAGTTAGCTACTTAAAGTTAGTTATGTCAGAAAGAACAAATTGGAGGGTTATCCCTTAGTCTACACTCATCCAAAAATAATGTTATTCCTAGAAAATTACCATCCTAAAAAATCACAAATATGTCCATTACAGTTCCAATTAAGGAAGTCTATGGTTTTCTGAAACCACAGTGAATGGAGTCTATGGTTTCTGAACTGCAAAGCAAAACATATCATGTTTTTTGCAACCTTATAGTATTATGAAAAATTTCAAATATTCATAAAGGGGGAAAGAACACCCATGTATGTCTACAACCTAGACTCTGTGATTCACATTTTGCTATATTTGCTTTGTTACATATTTTTCCATCCATCTTATTTTTTGATGCATTCCAAAATAAACTGCTGGCATCAGTACATTCCCACCCGAAACATTCTGCATGCATACATAATTAGCTGAACTTCAGTATTTATCTACAGTTCTTTTAAATCACTAATCTTTTGAAAGACACCAATTCGTTTTTGTTTTATTTGGGGTTTTTTGCAATGGCTTGGCTAAGCAAACTCAGCAAACAATTGGAAGTTCTACATTCTAAATCCTCATCTGTCATTAATCCTGACACTTGGAGTAATTTCTTATATACCAGTCCTCTCATCAACGAAGGAACAAAGGTACTTGGTCGACATGGTAGAAGGTCTCAATTACTAAATCGTAGGGTGGACTCTGGTTATGGCAGGATTCACAAATGTGAAACACTCACTGAAATAACTTAGGGGAATAGCGAAGTGGAGATTAGGGGGGTATAAATTTTCTGTAAATTATAATGAGAACCTCGAAAAGGGCTCACAAACTCCAGGGAGCTTGAGTTTGAACATTTAATGATAACGCATCGTACACAAACCACAGTGCGTCTGTGAGAAAACAATTTGAAGTTGGACTATTGAAGACTGAGTCACTCCAAGTGGGAATTTCATAACGAAGCACTAGCACCATACTGGAGTCTTCTTGGCTTACAAAGTCAAGGTACTCCTGGTTTGTAAACTCCTTATTAATTGGCCATAGTTAAGAGTGGCCACAGGAATAGCTGCCCTTTCCTTTTTGAGCTCTCTGTTCCCCAACATGATTTCTTTTCTTCCAGAAGATTGGCCCTGGAAGGGGCATCCTTTGAAGCCTAAAGAATCAAAAACTACTGCAAAACACTGCTGAGAATCTGGAAAGAAATATGAAGAAACGACACTGGACCTGGGGCAACAGGCTGAGATCTTCCCAAAAGGGTCAGCAGTTGGTCCATAAAATATTCCAATTGCCAAGGAGGTGGTGACATCTTGTGTAAATCAAAAACTAAAACCCTAAGATACCTCATTTCCATTTTAAATGCATGGGGGTTAAATATGGATATCTAGCACTGGATACATTCCTGGGGGATTGATTTTTCCCCCGTCTTCTCTGAGCTCTTTGCTGAGCGTGATAAGTAGGACCGCATTTCATTATCAGCCCTGCTAGCACGGCACTTCAGGGAGACTAGACGAGGCTACACAGTGGGAGAGGAGATCCGGCTTCCAAAGAAGAAACGATTCACACGGTGTGATTATAGAAACCCATTTTACACCCAACTCGTTTTCCACAGAGTCATGAAATAAAATAAAATCCTAAGGACATGAAATTTCCTGCATCATTTTCCAAATTAAAAAAAAAATCATAGCATTACCGTATAAGAAATCAAGTAGAGATTTCAAGGTTTGGTTGGCCATACTTGCATTTTTGTAACATTTGGGCAAGAAATAATCGCCAACAACATTTGGGGGGAGACAACTTAAAAACGAAAAGGTAAGATCATCGTTAGGGAAATCTTCAAGGGAATCGGCCGGTGTTACAGAAAGAGCGTCGGAACAATGGGTTGGGCTCCTGACAGCTGACCCAGCCCTTGCCTTTCTCTCTCCTTTGCTCCAGTTTCACTGTAACACAGGAGTGGAGACAGCGTGGGTCTGTATCGGAAATAAGAGAAAGCAAGAAAATTGGAGGAAGCCACAATCAGAAGGTCCCACGTGACGAGGCTCCTGGAGATCCACGAATAGATGAACGCAGGGAGGTATTTTTTTCATCCGTTTTCTATAAGCCTCGAAAATAGTACAGCACTGGGACAAAGGACTAGCTCCAGAGTAAATGAGACTGAAAATCAAGGGCAACGCACATGGTGCTAAAATGAAGACAGTCACTTCATATAAACGATCTTTTCACACAGTGTATGAATTAAAAGCCTCCATTAATAGACAAATAGGAAAGCTTCATGTAGTAAAAAATGGAGGATTTTCTGAGACCTTCCAAGACAAATTCACACTGCGTAGATAACAGAAATGTGTCCAAATGATAATAGCTATAATTCTATCAGGAGTAAAGCAAATTTCAGCAGCTTCAATATATGGCTGAGGAGTAGTGCTAATTATTCTAACCAGTTAGTCCAACCTGCAGGGTGCAACCTTGGTGACCTGTCTCCTATGTCCCTTTTCAAAATTCCTTTCACTCTTGATAAAACATATTGTGTTTAAAGGACTCGACACTGGGCATTTTTAACAAAAAGTTTTGAAAGGAACAAATATATTCATCCTAATTTTTTTAAACCCTAATTTTTTTAAACCAATCACTTAGCATAAAAAATACTGAAATACGCCCTGGCTGGTGCAGCTCAGTGGATTGAGCGCGGGCCTGCGAATCAAACAACCACGGTTCGATTCCCAGTCAGGGCACATGCCTTGGTTGCGGGCCAGTTCCCAGCAGGGGACGCACGAGAGGCAACCATATACTGATATTTCTCTCCCTTTCTCCTTCCCTTCCCCTCTAAAGATAAATAAACAAAATCTTTTAAAAAATACTGAAATACTATTATAGTCAGTTACTTATATAAAATAATTACTTATTTTATGGGATACCTGAAGGAAGAAGCTTCTGCCCACTAATACCACCATAATAGCCCAGGGAAAAATAAATGGATCGACTTGATCTTGGAGCTGGTGTCAAATCCAGGAGGCCCATACAAGGGAAAGAACAAACAAAATAATCATCATCATAAAATTAAAAGGAGAGCTGTACAGTTCAAGGCTGCTTTGAAAGGACAGAAGGCTTGCTATGAAAGAACACAGTAGGACGACCCGCCTTTCCTGGGTAAGCCAAGAGACCAACAGCAGCTACTCTTGCAACGAGTCCCACCCGCAGAGCATTTCCAGCCAAAAAATAAATAAATACAACTCCCCTGCTCCCAGATACGTGTATCTCCAAAAATCTTTCACACAGTCAACTGGGAATCTCAACATACTCACACATTCACCGAATAACAGAAACCTAGTACAGGAACTTGACATAAAATTCATCAGCGGAGAGCGCTGAAGTGTTGTGGGTTTTTGTTTTCTTTCCCCGTCTCAGGAGGGGAGGAAGGGATGGGACTACAAAAGGAAGACACAAATTTTTAACCTTCAAGAGGTGGTCAAATTATGATAGTGACTTCTGAGCCTTTTCAGAGAGCTCTTTAAACTCAGACGGGTTTGTACAAGTGCCTCCTACTCTTTTTTCTCTCTCTGGGCTGGCACCGAACCTGCAGGATAAGGAGCAAAATGAACAGAAAGAGATGCTGCGACCAAATATCCAAACTTGAGGGTGACACGTATGTGTGAACGGCCCGTTACGCATCCGTTCTCTTGAGAAGCACACTCCATTTGAAATGTGTTTTGTTTTGGATTTTTTAAAGCTCAATAACCAGCACTTAGGGAAAGTAAAACTCTCTATGTAATTAATGGTAATGATATTTTACAGAACTTATAATACTCAGAAACTCTTGTTCCCAAGAGTCGTATCAGACTAACTTCTTGTCTTTCTTCCTATAATAAGACACCGAAATAATGTATTCTCAAGCTAAATCCGGTTTTAAAGCTAAATCCATGTTAAGCTGAAAAAAGAAAAAAACCCTTGGAGTTCCCAAAGAAAACTGGAATTACTTTTATAACATTTGTACTAACGTATCATGTTTCACACAGAGCTATATACTAACCACCCACAAGGAGACATGTTCAAGATACTCTTTCGGCCTGTACTTTCGATGTCTTGGTTTTTGTGGGTTTTGTGTTATAACCTTGTTACGTAAAATTATTTTTTTATTTCTTTCCATTCCAATATGCTACCATCAATCTACTTGTCTCTCTTTGGAACTCCTCTAAGTTTCACAAAAGGAAACAATACTCCAAGTCTGTTTCTGTTGGCTCTGGCCTTCACTTCCAACAGTGAACATAAAGGACTGGTTGTTCCAAAATGAGCCGTCGAGAGGGAGTTTATCCCTACCTCAGCAGCAGAAACATTCTATTTTCTTCACCCCTCCCCCCCAGCTCAGAACGTATTCTTGCTGTCAGATGGCTTCCCCTGAATCAAACTTAAGAAACGCTTGACTGTGTCTCCAAACGCATAAGAACGCCATCAAGCATCTGCGTGGAGATCGTGTCTGCTTCATTCCAGGTGTCGCACATCTGGTGCTGATCCTGCAGTGACCACTGTAATAAAACAAGAGGAGCCTCTGCCTGGCTTTCATCCCAATCATTCTCTAAAGAGCTCAATGAAAACTTGGACTAGGAATGTGAAAGCCGTTAGTTTTTAGGGAGAAGGTTTAAATGAGAAGGCGGTTTGAAGCAGAGCAATAAACATCACAGCTCAGGACATCAAATGCCACGACAGGGCTTCATTTCCTTGCAACCACAGATTGCCATCCGTTTTTTATTTCGTCTTCCATGGAAAACATTATCTTTCATTGGTAACACCTTTAAGCCAAAAAAAACCAAAAAACAAAAAACCTCATATGTAGGTAGAGATACAGATACAGTTTTATTTTTCATTTTGAAATCGGGGAAGGGAGAGAATAGGTAAGCTACTTGTACTTAAGAGCAGATGAGCCCTTGGAGGACACCCAAGCCCCTAAAATATTACTGCTTTAACACGACTAAAGATGAAACTTTTTAAATGACTCTCAGTAATTCTGTTCATGTTACTCGGCATCTAACTCTCAAGTTTGATGACTTCCAAATTTCTCTTCACGCCCAGCTTTTAGGGGAGATACAACTGTCACACAAGAGTAAATGTGCCTGGCATTGCACAAGCTTCCAGTGCTTTCAAACCAACTGGCGTCTGTGATTACAAATGCAAAACACTGACCAGCTATAAGTGGGACTATAGGGGCAATGCGGCTGAAGAAGAGGATTCAGTAAAACAAGGGTTATGGTAACAGGATAATGATTGAATGGGTGGATATAAGGCAACTTTAGACAGCTTGCCCGAGGAAAGAGTCTCCTTTTCCCATTTTCTTGTGCGGTATCTCATTTCTGGCTCCTCATTTCCTCCGTGATGTGATAATCATGAAATTCTAAATAAAGTGTCATCTTTCTTGCAACAAATCAATGGACAGAAAGCTCCCATCACAACGCAGATGTTCCCCAAAGCTCCCGCTGATTATTTCCTGTCTACCCCGCAAACCACACAGGAAGTCCTTGGAGGACAAGGACCCCACTCCGCCCCACAACAAGCACAGCTTCTATGTGTGCACGTGTGTGTACGTGTTTAAAAAGAGGACTAAGAAGTGATATGGAACTGATAACAAGTCACCACAAACTCACCTTCTGTTACCAATTTCAGGTCGGAAATGTCAAATTTCCAAATGCTATGGCACAAATATGAGAAAGGAAAATTGCTACTTGTCCCTACAAATGCAATGAAATTGTTTTGCATTCCTTAACACGGATTTATACCAACAGCACCCCCATATACAAAATTATATTTTGTGCGTTTCCTCTCCCTGTAATACAATGTAAAATAATTCCACCCCAGTAGAAACAGAAAATTTTCAAAAAGAAAAAACAATTTCATCTTGATTCCTCCTGTGATCCTTATTATACAAAGGTCGACTTTGTACTACTAAAAAATAAAAAATTCTATGGGTTACTAAGCTTTCGGGTTCATAACTAAGTCTGAGCTTGCCTACTAATAAAGAACGTTGTGAAGAAGTTTGTTTTAAACACTCTTCCAGCCTACCAAATATTGTAGATATTTTCACTGTTGCAACAAGCTCCCATCTTCTGCATTCTGTTTGTTTCAATTATTCAGGGCAACCCAGGCTGATAATTACACAGTCCCCAGTTGCTGAGTAAAAGTGATGCTTAATTAGCCAGCAGGAGAGATCGATTAAGATCCAGCAGGGCATCTTGTGAGGTTCTCTCACATTCCTGCAGGGAACAGATTCTGGCTGTGCCCTTTGAAAGGATAAAACTCCCTGCTTCCAAGGCGTTTCAACGAGGTTTCTAAAGTAGATGCTAAGATCGGTCAGCCACACAAATTAACTCCCAGTTACAACCCTGCGGATGCTCTCCTTTTTCCAAGAGTGCTCAGATCAAACAGTCCGAATCACATTGCCACCAGGTTGGAAAAGGCTTAAAGTAATGCTCACGTATCCCCAGCCCTCTCGCAGTCACCACATCTCAAGTAAGAGGTCTTTGAGAAGTATGTCGTAAGGGACATACGTTTTTATTTCTTCCTCCTCCATTCAGGTGCATGCATCTATCAGAGGCTCACGTTCTAAAAGGTGCAAATTAGGTTAGGGCCTCTTACGAAAAAAACCACAATATCCCAACCCAGTCTGAGGCTAAAACATTCCAATATTGCCAAAGAACTAACTGGCTAAGTCTGGTTTACATTCTTGACTAGGAAAGGAGATTCGGAAGTAAACCCAGGACCGAAAATCACAAAGAAAATGAGTCATCCCACACTGGCCTAACATCTTCCCTTTAGTAACCTGGACAGGCACAGATGTTCAGTTTTTCCACACGTTTTGCAAAAGTGTTCAATAAAGACTAACATAATCCGAAGCGAAAAGCAGAATAATTATCTTAAGGTACATCATTATCAAAGTATTTCTATTTTGTTAAACTACACTAACTATCCCTGCCTACTTCCAATTCAACTCAGTAAATATCTATTAAGCCTCATGGGAATGGCTAACTTATCTTGCATTTAAGTAAACAAACAAACAAACAAACAACAAACACATTAAAATAGTCATTAAGCCTCTATCGAGTATAAAGAACTATGATAGGTATGTCTTACCTTGTTAATTTATACACTACTAAAGTAGATTTCACTGATTTTAAACTGTTTTCAAGCTTATGAAAAAGAACGGAACCATCTATACAAACCTAGTTTTGATTTGCTGAAAGCCCCGAAGAATATGGTCTCTGTGGTCCCGTGCGACAGCACTGAGGTTCTCATTCCTCAAATCTTCTGCTAGAAACTCCTCAGCATCTAAAAGAAAAAGAAAGTTGGTCAACGGAGAAGAAGTACTAAGGGAGAAAGAAGAAAATCTGAAGAATTAAGAAATGGATATTATTTTCTCCTTAAAAACTTTAAAGTTGTGAAACAATGTGAATGTACTTAATTCCACAGACCTGTACACTTAATAATGGTTCAAATGGTAAATGTTATCAAAATAAAAAATAAGTAAAATTTCATATGTGCCTGTGAGTGACACTTTTTGATGATCTAAGACATTGCAGTGAATTTAGAAAGTTAATTGCATATATTAACAAGATAAAAACTATTTTCTCAATGATTTTAAAGGAATATTTTAGTAGTATCATTAATGGCAGAGGAAGGACTACTATTTTCATAAACATAAGTATTACAAACAATTCATGAAAAGTCACAGACCAATAGAAGCTAGAAAAATACCAATAAATAGAGATGAAATGAAAAGCAGAGCTGAACTGCAAAGTCAAGAACAAAAAGGACAAGAATTTGAAGAAGAAAAATTAATTAGCAAATGCATCATCAATGAAAATGACAATGCAACCAAATGAAGGAACCCACATAGAAAAGAAAAACATGTTCAAGAGAAGGAAACTTCAATTAATGTGAGTATATATTATAAAATAGGGTCATGGTAGAAATATATAATATGAAACAAATCATGTTATAGTGAAAGAAATTAGGGGTGGCACCTGTTAAATTTCCAAAGACAAAATACATTGATAATGATTGTCAGACACACTAGATACACATTTTATTATGAATAAATGGGTCATCATCGGTAAAAAAGCATATAATAATACAGTTAAAATTTTCCACTTCCAAAAATAGTGCCTGTAATATAAAACTATATGATATAAACTATCAAAATAATTTTAGAATGTATACAGTTGGGTTAGATAAGCACACTTAAAAATCTGTTTTACATTCACACCATTTAAAATCACCAAACAAAAAAACCTAGGTAGCAATCACCAACATTTTTAATGAGGTATAGGATTCAGAAAAATTAAAATTTTCACAGAGGACCACCATCAATTTCTAAGCCCTGCATCACATCTATTGTATCTGTCATTTAGTAGGTTCCTTCAAGGTCCTATGAAGGTTAAAGAATGAAGAAATGGGAAGTTAAATTAAAAGGTAAAAGCAAATGATGTCCATGGGGAGTGGTGGGGCAGGGGGGATTGGAGACAACTGTACTTGAACAACAATAAAAAATTAACATTTAAAAAGAGGTATCCAAAATTCAATTAATGTAACCCACCATATTAATAGAATAAATACCATATGATCTCACCTATAAGTGGAACCTAATCAACAAAACAAACAAGCAAGCAAAATATAACCAGGACATGGAAATTAAGAACAAACCGACAGTAACCAGAGGGGAGGTGGGAGGGGATAATGGGGGGGAAAGGAGGAAGGGTTTTCAGGATCATCTATAAAGAGCACATGGAGAAAACCTAACAGAGGCAGGATCCAGCTGGGGAAGTGGGGATGGCTGGGGTAAGGGGGAGTGGTAGGGGGAAAATGGAGACAGCTATACCTGAACAACAATAAAAAATGTTAAAAAAAAAACAAAGACCACGTGATGATCATCTCGAAAGATACAGAAAAAAATTGACAATATTCAAAATCCCTTCATGATAAAAATCATTCAACAAACTAGGAATTGAAGAATATTTTCTCAGCCTGATAAAAGCATCTACAAACACCCAACAGCTAACATCGTACCTAATAGTAGAAGACTAACTGCTTTTTCCCCATTCCTAAGGTCAAGAACAAGATGAGAATGACTGCTTTCGCCATGTATACTCAACACTGTACTGGTGCTAGCCAAGGCAATTATGCAAGAAAACAAAATTAAACGAGTCTAGTTTACAAAGGAATAAGTAAAACTATCTCTACTTGCACATTGAGTGGTCTTGTATATTGAAACCCTATGGAATCCACTAAAAAATGATCAGAACTAATAAATGAGTTTAGTAAGTTTGAAGGATACAAGATTAATATACAAAAATCAATCAAATTTCTATACAGCAACAATGAACAAACTAAGAACAGGGTTGGGTTTTTTTTTT
>PVKM010040352.1:0-13464 GCA_004027735.1 Carollia perspicillata
GGAACCTAAGCAACTAAACAAACAAGCAAGCAAAATATGGCCAAAGACATTGAAATAGAAAAGGGGATGACAGTATCCAGAGGGGAGAGGGGAGGGAATTTCAGGGGTAAAAGGGAAGGGATATAGGAACAAGTATAAAGGACACGTGGACAAAAAATAAGGGGGGTGGAAATGGGAGGGAGGTGGGGAGCACTGGGGGGGTAGACTGGGATGGGTGTAAAAGAAAAAACTGTACTTGAATAACAATTAAAATTAAAAATAAATTTAAAAAACCAAAATCACCAAGTTCTTATGATATGAAATGTTAAAGGGACTTATCTAAGAAAAATAAGATCAAACTATAAATAGTAAAATGACAACTTACTCACAACTACCATCAACAGACCCTAAAAAACAAAAATGAACTAAGCAAAAACTATAACAGGAACAGAATCACAGAAATGGAGATCACATGGAGGGTTATCAGTGGGGAGGTGGAGAGGGGAGAGTAGGGGAAAAGGTAGAGGGAATAAGAAGCATAAATGGTAGGTAGAAAATAGAAAAGGGGGATTTAAGAATAGTATGGGAAATGTAGAAGCCAAAGAACTTATATGTACAACCCATGGACATGAACTAAGGTGAGAGAATGCTGGTGAGATGAGGGTTGCTGGGCAGAGGGGAATAAAGAGGAGAAAAAAATGGGACAACAGTAACATTATAATCAATATAACATATTAAAGAAGAAAAGAAAAAACCTCACCTCACCTCACTCCCTCAGGCAATCCTCACAGCTTTGTTCCTGTCCATGGGTCATGAGCATAAGTACTTTGGCTACTCCATTTCCTATATTGTACTTTACATTCCCATGGCTATTCTGTGACTACCAATTTGTACTTCTTAATCCGCTCCCCTTTTTACCCATTTCCCCAAACCCCTCTGTTCTGTAACCATCGTAATGCTCTCTGCATCCAGGATTCTTTCTGTTTTTGTTTGCTTAGTTTGTTTTTTAGATTCAGTTGTTGATAGATATGCATTTACTGCTACTTTATTGTTCATAGTTTTGATCTTCTTGTTTTTGTTAAATAAGTCCCATTAACATTTCATATAATAATGGCTTGGTAATGATGAACTCCTTTAGTTTTTTTCTGGTCTGAAAATCTCCTTATCTGCCCTTGTTTCTAAATGATAGCTTTGCTAGTTGGAACAATCTTAGCTGTAGGTCCTGGCTTTTCATGATTTTGAATATTTCTTGGCAATCCCTTCTAGCCTAAAAGTTTCTCTGGAGAAATCAGCTAACAATCTTATGGGAACTCCCCTGTAGGTAGCTAACGGCTTTTGCTGCTTTTAGGATTCCAGTGCGGACACGGGTCTGCAGTGTCCATGTCATTATGAATGAAATGAAACATGCACAAGGACTACCAAGTCCGGTGGAGGAAAAGGGACAGCATGGCTTTTTCTCTCAAGGGGAACAAAAGCCTTGGCCCTTGCCATGACTGGCCTTTATTGGGTTTCTTGGCACATTACATGATGGTCCTCATTTACTGTGCACAGGTTCCTTTAGGTGATTACCTTTTACAGCAAACAAAGGAGCCAATGCTGCTAATCACATCACAGAAGAGGGATATTTGCAAATGAAAAGGGCAAAAGTGGTTGGACCAGTTACACTTGGTCCTAAGAAGGTTTAGCACGGATTTTAGGAAGTTACTTTGCAGTAAATGCTTGCCACAAGTCCAGGTGAGGGAGTTTTTAGCAAAAAGGAAGACTCAAAGTGGCCTAGGCATATTGCAGGCCTGATTCCTCACAGGAGAACCTATCTGTGGGCATGGGTCCTGTTCATTTCCGAGTGGGAGCTGGGCCCACACCACACAGAATGGTCTCCTACAGGATTCTCTCTTTATTTTGACTTTTGGCATTTTAATTTCATGTTTTGGTGTGGGCCTCTTCGCATCTATCATATTTGGTACTCTGTGCTCCCTGGACTCGCATGTCTATTTTCTTCACCAAATTAGGGAAGGTTTTTTCCCTTTATTTTTTCAAATAGATTTCCCATTTCTTGCTCTTTCTCTTCTCTTTCTGGTAACCATGCAATGCACTTGTTGGTACCTTGAAGCTATCCCAGAGGCTGCTTATACTAACCTCATTTTTTTAGATTCTGTTTTCTTCTTGTTTTTCTGATTGGTTGTTTTTTGCTTCCTTATGTTCCAAATCATTGATTCGGTTTCTCAGCTTCATCCACTCTACTGTTGATTCCCTGTAAATTGTTCTTTATTTCAATTAATGTATCCTTCATTCTGACTGAATCTTTTTTGTGCTGTTGTGGTCCTCACTAAGTTCCTTGAGCATCCTTAATAATCAGTGTTTTGAATTCTAAAATTGATTGCTTACATCCATTTTGTTTAGTTCTTCTTCTGGAGTTTTGATCTGTTCTGTCACTTGGGTCATGTTTCCTTGTCTCCTCATTGTGGCAGCCTGCCTGTGTTTATTCCTATGTATTAGGTAAAACTGCTATGACTCCCTGTTTTGGTAGTGTGCACTAATGTAATAGCTGTCCTCTAGGGTCCAGTGGCACAGTCTCCCCTATCACCCGAGCTGGGTACTTGAGGTGCACCCTTTGTGTGGGCTGAGTGTACCCTCCTCTTGTAGTTGAGCCTTGGTTGCTGTTGGCAGATAAATGGGAGGGATTTGCCTGGGCCAGTCATCTGCAAGGACTGGCTGTTACCACTAGCCACTAACCTCCTCCCTCTGTAGAGGGTCAGCTGTGCAGGGGCAGGGTGGTGGTGCTCCAGTGTGGTCTTCAGCTGTCCACTGAGTGCACTGGCCCTGGGGTTTTCTAGGTGGTGCAGACCAAGGTCAACTACCACCTGTGTTCTGCCCTGAGCCACCTAGCATGGAGTACAAAGTAATCTGCAAATGGCTGCACATGTAGTTGTGCTGGAGTTGGAAACTCCAAGGTGAAGCCAAGCTTTGAACCTAGGCTGACTGCTGGTAGTGCTGGGCCTGGGGCCACTTAGCTAGAGGTTTGAGGCCTGAGAGCTTGCTTAGGCTGGCTATTGTTTGTTTGGGAGGATTTAAGTGATGTGTAGCATGAGCTAAGGCAAGCCATTTATATGGAAAAGCCACTAACAGCTTGGGTAGGCACATGTGTTCAATGGGCTGCAGCCTCAGGGAATTATCTGGGAAGGGCAAACAGTTTGAGCCATGTTGATGGAGTCTCAGATATGCACCTGCCTGCTGGCTCTGTGGCTGTGGGGGGAGGGTTCAGAAAAGGAATAGTGCCTCTGCCTGCCATTCCATCTGGGGGAAAGCTGTCCCCAGCTCTCACCTTGATGCCAGACACTTAAGTCCCTCCCCATATGACACTGAGGACTTTAATGCTGCTACTCCAGTGATGGAGCTCAGAGAGAGTGAGTCTGAGTATGTCTATGTGTGGGTTCTTTAAGAGGAACTGCTTGGTAATCTAGCAGTTTCTTCCACCAACTCAATCCCCACTGGTTTCTACAGCCAGAAATATGGGGACTTATCTTCCTGCCCCTGGAACCCTGGGCTAGGGGAACTGTTACAGGGTTGGGACCCCTTTCTGGTGAGATAGCCCTCCCAAATTTTTATCCACACAATTGGATATAGTACCAGCCTATTCCACATCTTTGCATCTCTATCCCTCCTACCAGTCAGGATGGATGTGGTTTTTAAATTTCCGTAGTTGTCAGACTTCCATTCAACTTGATTTCTGATGATACAGAATAATGGTTGTTTTATAGTTTAGTTGTAATTTTGATGTGGTTGTGCAAGGAAGCAAGCCATGTTTACCTTGTAACCTAGTTGTTCATTGATAGACAAATGGATAAAGAAGTTGTGGTAGCTACATATAATGGAGTATTACTCAGTGACAAAAAGAATGAAATCTTGCCATTTGTGACAACATGGATGGATCTAGAAGGTACTATGGTAAGAAAAAATAAGTCAGGAAAAGACAAATGCTGTAGGATTTCACTTACATGTGGAATCTTTAAATGGCAAATGAGGAAAATAAAACAAAGACAGACTTATGGAAACCAAGAACAAGTTTATGGTTGCCAGAGGGGAGGGCAGGAAGGAGATTTCAAATGAGATGAAGGGTATATAGTCAATATATTGTGATAACTCTGTATAGTGACATATTGTTACTGGACATTATGATCACATCATAAGGTACATAAATGTCAGATCATTATGTTGCACACCTGAGACTACTATAATATTGTACGCCAACTATATTTTAATATAAAACTTAAAAAAATAGTAAAACTGACTAAAATTAAAATAAGTTAGGAGATGCATATAAAAATAATAAATTAAAAAGTAAACAGACCTAGTCAGGTGGCTAACTGAGTTGGAGCATCATCCCTTACACTAAAAGGTTACAGGTTCAATTTCCAGTCAGGGCACAGAGGAGTTACAGATTGATCCCCAGTCAGAACATGTATGGGAGGCAGCTAATCAATGTTTCTCTCTCTCTCTCTCTCTCCCTCTCTCTCTCTCTCTCTCTCTCTCTCTCTCTCCCCCTCTCCCCATTTCCCTTCCTCCCTCCCTTGCTCCTTTCCTCTCTCCAAAAGCAATGAAAAAATGCCTTGAAGTGAGTATTTAAAAAGGAGAGAGACAGAGAGACAGAAAGACAGAGAGAGAGAAACAGAGAGTTTACGTATGGCCACGTAGGTTTATTCTTCACTAAAATAATCAGTGATTAGGGTCAGAATTTATTTTTAAAGGACATTCTCACTCTCTGTGAAATTTTCCAATGAATTTTCCTAAATCTAGAGAATATCTAATGACACCCAGTGTCCTCATTCTCTGTCACATGCATGCATGGCTTTATCCCACCTTTTGGCAATTCTTATTGCGTCCTTTTTGTATTTGTTGTGCAACTACTGTTGTTTCCATTTTCACCCAACCTTGATCCCCGCCCCACACATCCATGCCTCCTACCCTCAAACCTACCCCATTTGTCCTTGTCCATGTGTCCTTTATACATGTTTCTTGATGGACCTTCCCCTATTATTCAGCATTATTCCTCTCCCCTTCCTCTCTGGTTACTGTTAGTTCTTTAATTCAATGTTTCTGGTTATATTTTCCTTGCTTGTTTTTTTCTGTTGATTAGGTTCTTGTTAAAGGTGAGCTCATATGGTATTTGTCTTTCATGGCCTAGCTTATTTCACTTGACATAGTGCTCTCCAGTTCCATCCATGCTGTTGAAAATGGTAGAAGCTCCTTCTTTCTCTGCTGTGTAGTATTCCATTGTATAAATGTACCATAGTTTTTGATCCACTCATTTACTGATGGGTACTTAGGTTGCTTCCAACACTTGTCTATTGTCAATTGTGCTGCTATGAACATTGGGGTGCATAGGTTCTTTTGGATTGGTGTTCCAGGATTCTTAGGATAAAATCCCAGCAGTGGAATTGCTGGGTCAAAAGGCAGTTCCATTTTTAGTTTTCTGAGGAAATTCCATACTGTTTTCCACAGTGGCTACATCAGTCTGCATTCCCACCAACAGTTCACTAGGGTTCCCTTTTCTCCACAACCTTGCCAGCACTTTTTGTTTGTTGATTTATGATGGTCATTCTGACTGGTATGAAGTGGTATCTCATTATGATTTCAATTTGAATCTCTGTGATGGCTAGTGATGCTGAGCATCCTTTCATATGTCTCTGAACCCTTTGTATGTCCTTCTTGGAGAAGTGTGTATTCAGGTCCTTGCCCATTTTTTAATTAGCTTATTTGTCTTCCTGGAGTGGAGTCCTGTGAGTTTTTTATATATTTTGGAGATCAAACCCTTGTCTGAAGTATCATTGGCAAATATATTTCCCCATACAGTTGGTTAACTTTTCCTTTTACTGCTGGTTTTTTTTTTTTGTTTGTTTGTTTTTTTAGCCATGCAGATGCCGCATACTTTTTATTTTGGTGAAGTCCCATTTCTTTATTCTTTCTTTTATGTCCCTTGCCATAGGGGACATATCAGTGAAAATATTGGTCCATGGAATATCTGAGATTTTCCTGCCTATGTTCTCTTCTAGGACTTTAATGGTGTCTTGATTTATATTTAAGTATTTTATCCATGTTGAATTTACTTTTGTGTATGGTGTAAGTTGGTGATCAGGTTTCATTATTTTGCATGTAGCTGTCCAGATGTCCCAACAGAATTTATTGAAGAGGCTATTTTATGTTTCTGCCCCCTTTCTTGAATATTAGTTGACCATAGAGACTTGAGTTTACTTCTGGGCTCTCTGTTCTTTTCTATTGATCTATGTGTCTGTTCTTTCACCAGTACCAGGCTGTTTTGATTACTGTGCCCTTGTAATATAGTTTGGTTTCAGGTATTGTGATCCCTACTACTTTGTTCTGTTAAAAAAATGCTGCAGATATTCAGGGTCATATATGGTTCCATATAAATCTTTGAAGTGTTTGTTCTATATCAGTGAAATATGTCATTGGTATTTTAATAGGGATGGAGTTGAATCTGTAAATTGCTTTGGGTAGTATGGACATTTTGATGATGTTAATTATTCCAATCAATGAACATGGTATATACCTCCATTGTGTCTTCCTTAACTTCATTCTTCAATGTTGTGTAGTTTTCTGATTACAAATCCTTTTACCTCCTTGGTTAGGTTTATTCTGAGGCATTTTATTTTTCTTATTGCTATATCAAATGGGATTTGTCCCATAATTTCTGTTTCTGATATTTCATTGTTAGTTTACAAAAATGCTTTTGTTTTTTTCTGAATATTGACTTCATATCTTGCTGTTTTATCAAATTTATTTATTAGGTTGAGTAGTTTTTTTGTAGAGTCTATAGGATTTTCTATGTACACTATTATGTCATCTGCAAACATAAACAGTTTTAATCCCTCCTTTCCAATTTGGATGCCTTTTACTTCTTTGTCTTGTCTGATTACTGTGGCTAGGACTTCCAATACTATGTTGAGTAGGAGTAGTCAAAGTAGACATCCTTGCCTTCTTCCTGATCATAGTGGGGAAGCTTTTATTTTTTGCCCATTGAGTATGATGTTGGCTGTAGGTCTTTCGTATATGGCCTTTATTATGTTGAGGAATGCTCCCTCTATTCCCACGTTGCTAAGTGTTTTTATCATAAATGGGTGCTGTACATTATCAAATGCTTTTCCTGCATCTATTGATACAACCATGTTATTTTTGTGTTCGCTTTTGTTTGAGTGATGTATTACGTTTATTGGTTTGTGAATATTGTACCATCCTTGCATCCCTGGGAAGAAGCCAAAGTGGTCATGGTCTATGACTATGATCTTTTTAATGTATTGTTGGATGTGGTTTGCCAATATTTTGTTGATGATTTTAGCGTCTATGTTCATCAGTGATATTGGCCTGACTTCTTTCTTTGTTGTGTCTTTATCTGGTTTTGGGATTAGGATGATGCTGGCTTCATAAAAAGAGTTTGGGAGTCTTCCATCACTTTGGATTTTTTGGAATAGTCTGAGGATGAAAGGGGTTAACTACTTCTTAAATGTTTTGTAAAATTCTCCTGTGACACCATCCAGTCCTTGGCTTTTGTGTGCCAGGCATGTTTGGTTACTGCTTTGATTTTGTCAGCTGTTATCAGACCCTTCAGGCTTTCTGCTTCTTTTTCATTCAGTTTTGGGAGATTATATTTTTCTAAAAATTTGTCCATTTCACCTAGGTTTTCAAATTTCTTGGCCTATAGTTCTTTGTAATTTCTTACAATCCTTTGTATTTATATGGTATCAGTTGTAATCTCTCCTCTTTCATTTCTGATTTTATTTATTTAGTTCCTCTGTCTTTTTTTCTTGATTAGTCTGCTTAAAAGCTTGTCAATTTTGTTTATCTTTTCAGAGAACCAGCTCCTGGATTCATCAATCCTTTGGGTGATCTCTTAGTCTCTATTATTCAATTCTGCTCTCATCTTAGTTATTTCCGTCCTTCTACTTGCTATGGGCTTTGTTTGTTGTTGTTCCTCCAGTTGATGTAAATGTAGGGTTAAGTTGCTTATTTGAAATGTTTCTATGTTTTTTAAGTAGGACTGTATCAGAGGACTTCCTTCACTGTGTACCACAGGTTTTAGACTGTTGTGTTCATTTTCATTTGTTTCCAGAAACTTTTTGATTCCTTCCTTGTTCTCATTCTTGACCCATTCATTGTTTAATAGCATGCTATTCAATCTCCATGAATTTGAGTGTTTTTGAGTTTTTTCCTTGAGGATGGTTTCTACCTTCAGTCCCTTGTGGTCAGAGAAAATGCTTGATATGATTTCAATTTTCTTGAATTTTTTGAGGCTTGTTCTGTGTCCTATCATGTGGTCTATTTTTATATTTTTGAAAAATTCCATGTGCATTTGAAAAGAATGTGTACTTTGCTTCTTTGGGATGAAAGGTTCTGTATATCTCTGTTAAATCTTTTTAATCTAGGACATTGTTCAATGCTGCAATATCTTGTTGACATTTCGTTTGAAAGATGTATCCATTTTTGATAGTGAGGTGTTAAAATCCCCTAGTATAAATGTGTTGCTGTGTATATCTTTCTTGAAGTCCTCCAAGATTTTGCTTATATATTTGGGTGCTCCTATGTTGGGTGCACATGTATTTACAACACTTATGTTTTTATGATGGATTCTTCCCTTGAGTGTTATGAAGTGGCCTTCTGGGTTTCTTTTTATGACTTTTGTTTTGAAGTCTATTTTGTCTGATATAAGTATTACCACTTCAGCTTTTTTTCCCCCTCTGCTTTTGTTTGGAATATTTTTTCCAGCCCTTCACTTTCAGTCTGTGTAGGTCTTTTATTCTGAGGTGGGTCTCTTGTAGGCAGCATATGTGTGCGTCACGTTTTCTTATCCATTCAAGTATCCTACGTCTTTCGATTGGAGCATTTAATCCATTCACATTCAAGGTTATTATTGATAGGTACTTATTCATTTTTCCCCTTTTGTGCCTGTCTTCCTCTCTCTCCTTCTTTTCCTTCCTCTTCTTACAGTAGTCCCTTTAGCACATCTTGCAGTGCTGGTTTGGCAGAGGTGTATTTTTCCAGCCTTTTTTTGTTTGGGAAATTCCTTATTTCACCTTCCATTTTAATTGAGAGCCTTGCTGGTTAGAGTAGTCTTGGTTACAGGCCTTTGCTTTTCATTGCTTGGAATATTTCTTGCCCCTCTCTTCTCACCTGCAGTGCTTCTGTTGAGAAATCAGCTGCTAGCCTTATTGGAGCTCCTTTTAAAAGTTACTTCTTGTTTCTCTCTTGTTGCTTTTAAGATTCTGTCTTTGTCTTTAAACTTGGATTTTAATTATGATGTGTCTTGCAGAAGGCTTCTTTGAGTTCATCTTTATTGGGACCATCTGTGATTCCTGAACTTGCATAGTTTTTCCCCTCTCTAAGTTTGGAGAATTTTCTGTCATTATTTTTTCAAACAGGGTTTCTATCCCTTGCTACTTTTTCTCATTTTCCAGTATTCCTGTGATGTGAATGTTGTTGCTTTTCATGGTATCTTGCAGTCCCCTGGAGCTATCTTTATATTTCTTAGTCTTTTTTTATTCAGCTGCTCTGCCTGAATATTTCTTTCTACTTTATCTTCCAGTTCACTGATTTAGTCCTCTGCTGCATCCAGCCTGCTTGTAATTCCTTCTAGTGTGTTTTTTACTTTAGAAATTGTATTCTTCATTTATTCCTAGTTCTCATTTATAGTTTCTATTTCCTTTTTTGTACTGTTATAGTTTCCACTCAGTTCTTTGTACTTGCCTGTGAGTTCCTTGAGCATCCTTATAGCCATTCTTTTGAATTCCATATTTGATAGTTTGCTTGCCTCCATTTCATTTAGCTGTTGTAGTGAGGAGTTTTCCATTGCTTTTAATTGCAGGTTTTTTTCATTGTCTCCCCATTTTAGGTCACTCTTTTTGTTTGTTTTTGTGCTTCCCAATGCTCTGCTTTGCTAGCTGTTTTCGTAGGGTGAACTTCTATGGTAGGAGTTCTGTGGTACTCAGTGGTGTGATCTCTTTGATCTCCATGGCTGGATGCTCTGATTGCCCTTCTTTCCTATTTGAGTGAGCCATCTTGTTTACTTGGGTTTAACCAGTTGGTGACTCCTTTGTTGGTGGGTTCTCTCCTCCAGCAGGTTTACTGGTATTCACAATTCCCACTTTATCTTGTATGTGATTTGGGATAGGGTGAAGGCAGAGTGGATTATGATGGCAGTAGATTATTCCATGGAATTTAAAGTACCAACAAGTGGAGACCAGATAGGAGATCTTTTGGAGAAGTACAGCAATAACTGTGATGTTTCATCCAACTAGCCACTTTTTTTAAAGGTGAAAAAGAGATAAGACTCTTTATAGAAGGGAAGAAGAATGTGAGCTGACTCCAGAAAGCAGAATGCTTATGCTAGGTTAGATAGTCAGATATAGTGAGAGTAAGAGATAGAAACTTGGTGTAGTATGTGAGAGAATGAAGTTAACCACAACAATAATAAAGCTCAAGAACATAGTAAAATGGACCAAGACCGAGGAAGGGTGCTGTGTGGAAATTGAAACAACAATAATTTGGAAAAAAAATGTATAAGCATCTGTTTTTCAACATCCTTTGCAATCTTTGGTTTCCAAACTTCATATAAACTGTGATTCTGTTGGCTGTTCACTTTGTTCTCAGAAGACCGGCTAGGTGTCCCAGTTTGGTGCATGAACAAGAGGGTTCAGCTCCCACCTATCTCACCACCATCTTCCTCCTTCTCAATTCTTATCACTTCCAACTCACCAACTTTTTTTCTTCATAGGTAAAAATTAAGTCTAAGGTCATAAGAAGATAAAATATATTGTAAACTATAAATAGCTTACAAAAATATACATATGGAAAAAGTTTATGTCTAATCTTGATTTTTGGTTGGAAAATGTATGTGTGAGAAAATTCAGCAATATGGTAAAATATGTATCTTTTTGTAAGAGAATTGTAATTTTTCACTTTTTTCTTGGTTTGCTTGCATTTTTCTCATAGTTATTTTTAAATTGCAACAATCATATATTTTTAGTTCTGACACTTCTGACTTGATGTGTTCTTGTATCTGCTGTTTTTATTTTCTGTCTGTATTTCACAGATGAAAACCCTTTGTCTCACTGGGAATTTTAATCATATCTGTTTTAAATTCTGGTCTTGCTTGTGTGTCTACATTTTCTCTGATGTAAGTTCTTGTATTGTTCTCTCTCTCTCTCTTTCAAGGTGATATCCTTAAATGCATGGTGACATTTTCCCATGTGCTGAGACTTGTGGTTGGTAGTCCTCATCTGCTGCCTGTCACCTCTCAGGAAAGCCTGCTTAGTGATGGGTGGGATCTGCTGCCATCAGCGTCACTCTTCTCAGAGAGAATGAGAGAAGCAAGGCTATCTCATGGGGCAGCATCTTCCACAGTGTGCTTTTTGGGATAAGTGCTCCGTATGCCACTGATTCATTGAGCAGTCTCCCCCACCTACACTCATCCCGTTGCTTGCCATGGGATGGCATACATTCCTGCATTGTCACTTGGCCTGAAGGAAATAGGAGATGGGAAGGGATCATCCCTTAGGTCCCTCCTGTGGTCCCTTTACCCCAGCTAATCTCCAGACCCCTCCACTTCTAAGCAATGGGCATTTTGGTAGTGACCCCACCTCCTTCAGTATCTGTCAGGAACATGAAGTTTCTACTCCACCTTTCAGGAGCCCCTCACAACCCAGTTTTCATACACTTACTTTGCCTCTGAATATGACTTTGTTTTAATTATTACACTTGATGCTTTTGCATGAATTTGGAGATAGGTCAGGCTGCTGTCTAGAGACAATTTTGCACCCAAGTTAATATGTGCTGCAGAGAACATTTAGTAAAGATGTCTCCTTTATGGACCTTCTGAGGGATGGAGGCCAGGTAAGTCAGACTTATTCAGATGCTGGCTGTTGGCCCAACAAGACTTCACAGGAGTGCTCAGTCACTAGGTGCTCCCTATATGAAACTTAGAAGGACTGGCCTATGTCTGGCTATCTTCCATGGTGCTCTCCTTGCTGACCTGAGATGTCACACACAGACAGACCTCTTGGTGAATGATCAGTCCCTGCTCTGTTCCATGGCTGAGTCTGTGCCAAATCCAGAATCCACTCAGGCCTCACCAGCATCTCCCCAATGTGAGTTTACATAATAACAAGTTTTCCTTTGAAAGTTGTGTTCTAAATGGGGTGTTGTGGGGTCTGGAAGCCTCAGTGCTGGAGTTCAGATAAAAGGAACAATCTTTGCAGGTGCTCTTGGGGGCTGCCACGCTGCCATTCTTACCATCCATCTCCTGGGCCCAATGACAGAAGCAGAGCCTGTCTACTAGCACTTGGTTTTCCAGTCCCTCTCTCTCGCACTCTGGTCATTGTCCTGAACCTCATGGGTTGGCAGTGGCTTAATAAATTAAACAGCATTGTCAGCTTAGCATAATGGAGCAGACTATGGTGGAGAAAACTATGTGAACAAAAATTTAGCCACTTTAACCAGGACATATATATGTCAAATGCAGCTATTTGGAGACAAAGAGCTGGTCCCAGAAACTCAGTTGCTCTAGCATCAACAAAGCTCAGTAGGGTGCCCATCTGTCCACCTGCAGAGTGAGTTTGCCTAGGCACCTATAACTCCTCCCCTGTCACACTGTCCTTCTGGGGTGGGGGCAGCTCACCTGACCCCACTCCACCAGGTCATTGGTCAGCTCCATCTCAGCCCCTCAGCTCTTTTCTGTAAGACTTGAACTTGCTAAAAACAAACTCCAAATAAGTGAGGAAGGGTATGTTAGGTTGTTGAAGTAGAGGGAGTAGACAGGTTATAGGCAGGTGGCTACAGGTGGTTCATTTTCATGTAGGCGATGTACACATGGCTGACTTATAGGTAATTGATTTACGGGGGGGATAAGAAGTGAAGTGATTGACAGGTGGGTGGTTTTCAGTCTAGGGAAGTCTCAGTCCAAATCATAGGAAACATTTTTCTCTGTGGTTAGCTGGTTTCAGTGAGCACAGAGGTCTAGCTAATCTCAGCTAACCAACCATAAGAAGAAGGACAGGGGAATCCGTGTATGTCCTTAGAGGAGGGAGGAAAGGAAAAATCTGTGTGTGTTTTGAGACGAATGTGAAAATGATTCAAGGAAACCTCATTTAAAATTGAATTGGGAAGCCCTGAAGGGGGAGCTCTCACATACTACCATTCACTGCACCTTGCAAACTCTAACAGGAAAAACTACCACTGCATTTCTCAACTGCCTACTTTACTACTGCAGCTGGAAGAAAATTTTCTCTCTGCCCAGCAAAAGACTCAGCTAGTGAGAATCTATCGTGACTTAATGGGAAGCCACTACACTTGGCACTCCCAGTTTCCTCCAAAGGACTTCGTGTTCATAACAGCTCCTCTGAACTCACCCTTTTTCTTTGTAATGTTCCTTTCCTTTGTTCTCCTAGGGAAACAAGGACTTGGGTTATGGTTTGCCATCCC